>JASKGM010038694.1:0-23138 GCA_034509205.1 Ceratonia siliqua
TCTTGATGATGGAAATATTAAGGCCCTTTGTTCAATAGTGTAGCATCTTGAAACTTATCAATATTAATGCAAGTAGCAGAATGTTAGAACCTCTAATGTTGGGGAAGTTAGACCCTTTCAAATTAGGGAAGTTAGTAAGGGGCAGGTGGTTGCTCAAGGGGAAGCAGTTATGTGGGGCAATAGACTTTAATTCAGAGGAAGGGGTGCATAATAGGGGTATTGGGAAATTAGGAATTGGGTGAGGGAGTCTCTAGCCACTCGAAGTGCTAGAATTGGGTGTCACCGGCCACTCGAATTGCTGGGCAGTATTGTAGTGTGATTGCTGTAGGATTTTTATGTTCTGTGTTGTCTATGTAAATTGTATAAATATGTTGTTATGTGTTTTATGTATAGTGTTACTTTTCGGGAGTGTTTTGTACTGATGTAAGTTAATTGTGTCTATAATATTAATTTTATTTCCTACAAATTCTGGTCTGCTGTGTTGGTTTCCAACACAGAAACTCAGAGCTATATATATGGCAGCATGTACAGAAACTAGTGGCTGAACTAGGTCAAATAATTCGCTATTAGATGAGGAAGTTTTGATCACTTAATTTGATTCCGAAATTATTTATATTTGAAAAAGTCAGCTTCTCACATTTTCTTTGTCTATGCTGAGATGTAAAATATAGCTTCTGAATGACATTGAAATTGAAAATTAGTTGTAAACTGGTTATTACATAAGGAACTGTTTAGAAGCTTAGTGATGATATTGCTGCAGATCTATTGATGGTATGATCTTAACTGCCTTTGGCCTTGAATTGACAATTAGAAATTTCTGTATGATGAACTAATTGAAGTTGAGGTTGCTGTAGGTGACACGAAGTGTTGACACCGAGCGTGGGCAGTTAAGTACACAAGAAAAACAAACTGTTGAAGCTATTGTGAAAGCAAGGTAATTTTCTGTGTTCCTATATTATTAACTGCCCTTCTTGTATTCATATTTCTTAAATGTGTTATTTTCAGTGAATATCCTCTGTCAATTATAGTAGTTGGAGTTGGAGATGGGCCATGGGACATGATGAGAGAATTTGATGATAACATACCATCCCGGGCCTTTGATAATTTCCAGGCATGTATCTCCAGTCCAGGCCATAAGTTGTCTGTTTTTCTTTTGTTTAGAGCAGGCTCCCTTTATGTTCTTCCTCAATAATGATAATTTCCTTTTTCTTTTTAATTTTGGTTTTGGTTTTTTTGCAGTTTGTGAATTTCACTGAAATAATGTCAAAGAATATGGATCGTTCCAGAAAAGAAGCGGAATTTGCACTTGCTGCCTTGATGGAAATACCCTCCCAGTATAAGGCAACACTAGAACTTAATTTATTGGGGTAACAATTTTGAAAAGTTTTTGGTAGGCTTTTAGAGTGTTTGATATAGCAGCTGTTTATGAAGCCATTTAAGGTGTGTTATCTTTCAAACAGTACTCGTAGAGGGAAAGCCATAGACAGGGTTCCTCTTCCTCCACCTCTATATGGTGCAGTGTCTTTCAACACCCCAAAAACTTCCCGTGCAAACAGTTTCCGTCCTAGCGCCCCGTCGCACAGACATGACGTTGGTGCAGATCATCCTGCAAGTTCTGCTTCTGATAATAATGTACTTCAACTCTTTCTATACCTATTATCCTTAAGTCAATTCTCGGAATTTCACACCATACTAAAGTATTCTGTTATGTCATCCTGGCAGGTTTGTCCCATTTGCCTCTCCAATCCCAAGGATATGGCCTTTGGATGCGGGCATCAGGTAACGAAGTCAGGCAGTTCATTGTTTTCTACATATTGATTATAATGAATTGAATGCATATATTAGTTATATGACTCATCTTTTACTTAATTGGCAGACCTGCTGTGAATGCGGAGAAGATCTTGAGACATGCCCCATTTGCAGGAGTTCCATTGTTACTCGAATAAAACTTTATTAGATGGTATCTCATGTGGAAACTTGTCCATGGGCCATGGCTAGAAAGTTAAGATACGGCTATTTTACAAGTTTCTTGATGATGAGGATGAAGAATAGGGCGGCAAAGGTGTGCTTACCGGATCTGCATTGTACATATATACTCGGTATTATTTGGTTCAAGTTTATGGTTTAATCTCGCTGTATATTAGTGAGCTCAACCGTCCATAATATGACTCGGTTTTGTGTTTCTCATACATTGTTGAAGTAGGATGTTATGGGTTGCAGTATAAATTTTTGCTGCAATCCTTTTTAAAATTTTGTGGTGATTCATCTATTTTACGTTCCATCTCCCTTGATCTTTGCTTGTTACAAGAGTCCTGTTGCTTATCTCATGTTCGTTTCTATGGGTTCAAAGTTAGCACACACTGTAACTTGAAGTCTAAGTGTAACCTGCAATATACTCTTGCTGGTGTAATACTTTCCATATCCTTTTCCCATTTTGTAATTTTACTTTTTATTTTTTGCATAAGAAAAAAATATTACGAACAACATAAATTTTGATAATGCCTTTAATGATATGGACCATTTTACGGTAGTTCCAATGTATGACGTGGTAATATGTATTTATTGTTAGATGCACATGTCTTACATCATTTAGTTGTGATCATAGTATGAAAGTATTGGTGGTATTATATCTTAAAAGTATTATAAAATTTATTGTGTTATTTCTCTTGCTTTTTTCTGCCAGCATATATCCATACCAATATATCTTTCCGTGGGATTGAATTAGGGGGTTAGGATAGGATTAGGAAGGTACTTTGCATAGAGAAATGTTGATTTTAAAAATTATACCATGTGATGTAATGAGTGTGATGATGTTGAGTAAAGTAGAATGAGTTGATATTTTTGTGAGAAAAAAAAAGTTTGTGAAGAAAACATTACTGCTTTAAATAAGCTGAGTGCTAATAGATATCCAAGAAAAAACTAGGCTGCATAAATTGGGGAAATTTTGCTATCGGAAAATGATTTTGCATACCCATCCCGACCTTACTTGCCCGAACCCGACTATGTTGATATCACCAACACGTAAAATGTTGTTGTGACCTATGAACTCTCCTCACGGCGAGACTCATTGTACTATTTTTTATCACAAATTTTAGGATGAGCAGACTGAGTTTTAGCCTAGTTGATTGCTCCGTTTCAAGTGCATGACTGCTAGTGAATCGGCTACAACCAAAATATGTTGCTATAAAAGGAGCCTCACCACTACTTCCATAGCAATAAACTGTCTTTCTATAGATGGAGTTTGACAACATATACTTCCCGTCTTCCAGTAAAATCATGATCGCAATCCTGATTTTGCTTTGTGTTGGATTTGGTGGTGGTACAACTGGAGGATCCTCGGGAGGCAGGCAAGGACAGTGGCAACTCCTCCTTAACAGCACCGGTGTTGTAGGGATGCATATGGCATTGACCCACCAGAACACTGTCATAATGTTTGATCAAACAGGAGCTGGCCGGTCTGGTTACCAACTTCGTAAACGCTTCAATGGTAAAAGGTGCACCAGAAGCCGTAATGATTTGATGGACTCTACCTGCTATGCTCACTCTGTTGAGTATGACATTAGAGGTAACAGTGTGAGGCCTATGAGGCTTGACACTGATCCTTGGTGTTCCTCTGGTTCTTTCCTGAGCAATGGGACACTTCTGCAAACAGGTGGATATGGCCATGGGACTAGGAGAGTCAGACTCTTTAGACCATGTGGGGATCACCAATGTGACTGGAGACAATCAAGGAAATCCTTGTCTAATGAGCGGTGGTATGCTTCTAGTCAGATACTACCAGGGCAGGACAGGGTCGTTGTTGTTGGTGGAAGAGGGGTTTTCACATACGAATTTGTACCGAAAATTAATTCTGGAGAAAAATCCTTTGATCTTCCATTCTTGCACCAAACTTACGACAGGAATGCAGGAGGGAACAACCTCTATCCCTTCCTTCACCTTTCATCGGACGGCAATTTGTTCATTTTCGCTAACCGTGATTCAATCCTGTTTAACTTGAGAAGAAACAGAGTAATCAAGACCTTCCCTCGGATTCCAGGAGATGGGTCAAGAAACTACCCAAGTTCTGGCTCATCTGTGATACTCCCATTAGATCACAGAGACAACTTCCAGAAGGTGGAAGTTATGGTATGCGGAGGGGCAGCTTCAGGGGCATTCAGAGCTGCTGATGAGGGAAGATTCGTGAAGGGCTTAAGATCTTGTGGACGAATGGTGATCACAGGGAATGAGCACAAATGGGATATGGAAAACATGCCCGGACCACGTCTCCTTCATGACAAGCTCATCCTCCCCACTGGACACATCCTGATTATCAATGGAGCTAAAACTGGTTCTGCAGGGTATGACAACGCAAGAAACGCTTCTCTTCAACCTTACCTTTATGGCCCAAATAAAAGATTAGGCAAAAGGTTCACAGTCCTTAGATCCACCAAGATAGCGAGAATGTATCACTCATCAGCAATTCTTCTTCTCGATGGGAGGGCGTTAGTTGCTGGTGGTAATCCTCACGGTAGGTACACCTTTCACAAAGTGGCCTATCCAACTGAGCTGAGACTACAAGCATTCGTTCCAAATTACATGCACAGGAGGTACCATAACCGGAGGCCCAGTAATGTGACCATAGAAAATCGTAACGGTAGTGGTGGTGACAGCTACGGAATTGGGTATGGAAGAGAGTTTAGTGTTCGATTTTTGGTGGGGAGGAGGCTGAGCAATGAGCTGGGGTTCAGTGTGTATGCACCGCCATTTACTACCCACTCCTTGTCAATGAATCAGAGGATGCTGAAGCTGAGATGCAAGAGCATGGTGAGAATTGAGGGTGGCTGGGTGACTGCAGTCATAGAAGCTCCACCATCAGCCAATGTTGCACCCTCTGGTTATTACTTGTTCACGGTTGTGAATGGTGGAATTCCTAGCATGTCCCAGTGGGTTCGGTTTACGCCTGCCTAAGCTGCTTGTCTCTTTGTTCTATTATATTTTCTGAGCAGATTACTCGTTAGGAAATTTTCAATATAATAATAAGGACTAAAAAGAAATGCTTTATCATAGATTTTATGTTATAAGCAAAAGCTTTTGTTTTAATTTTTAATGATCTAGTACATTGGAATTTGGGAACTCATTATATTCTTAGTGTCTCTACCTTAGTTCTTTTCTACCCAACAATATGAACTAAATTTTAGTGGCTCTATCAGTATAGTAATCAAATTTGTTGAAATAAAAGTTAGGAAAGAAAGAGAATGCGTGATCTTTAAATTGAGATATTAAAATGAAGTAAGGGGTGACCACGTAGGAATGAATCCGTAACAGGGCATTACCAAGAAATTCAAGCTCCCGTGGTCCTATTAATTGATTACACCAACCAGATTGTCCATGTGTATGAGTGAGAAGCTATTTTCAGTTGCCAAGTAATCTGTCAAAGGAAAACAAACAAAAGGCCAATCTCGTGAGAGGAGAAAATAGGGTAAGCAAAAGCAAAACCATCTCTCATTCTCCCTGAAGCTCATATCTAATAGAATATTGCTCCGAAATGGGTTCCAGGGGGAAGCTTTCTTACCAAAGATTGCGAAATGGAGAAGAATTGGACGAAGAAATACTAGAAAGAGAAGTGAAGAAGGCAAAAGCGTGGCTTAAGTTTAAGGCGCTAGCTGGTAGAAGAAGGCCAAAGGTTCGGGTTGCTGGATTGAGGAGGTTCCTCAGAAAAAGAAGCAGGTTTGTGAATAGGTTGAGAGTCCCATGGCGGAAGGCTTTGCAGAAGTTGAAGAATGGGCAGAGTTACATGAATGATCTCTTTGGGGGCAATTATCTATTTATGCAGTGCAATCCCAGTCCTTTCAGATATGGTGAGAAACCTCATAAAGATCATCATGGCCTTCGTGGATCACCGGCAAGTTATTCATTCTCTTGGAAGGCTCCTTTAAACAATGCTTGATATGCTTAATCATATATTGTAAATTTATCATCTATTTGTAAATGGATTGTGTCCTTTCTATGGAACCACAACTGGCAATTATATTTCCATATATTCAGATCAATCCTACTCCTTTTAGATGTGGTGAGAAATCTCATATGGCCAACTATAAAATAGTTCATTAGTTGCTATAATCTTTAATAATCCTTTCATTTCATGCTATAGATTTTGGCATGCATTTTGCCACTCATATATTGTAAACTTCTCAATTTATCGTAGATGAATTGTTAGTCAGCCTAGTTATGAGTTGGACTATATATAAACTTCATTTTTATTAACTAAAAAAAAATCAAATTTTAATATGGCTAGGCCATTAGGTCTAAATTTGTTAGTACTACTATTTTTGTTGATATTAAATAAATTCAAAGGTTGAGATTAGGGATGCCAGCAGGCAGAGCCCTACCAGTTCCACGTCTTTCTGTTTTTGTCCTCATTCCCATTTTTGTATGTAGGAGGCTCCGTTTCTTGCAAGGATATAGGAATTTTGGAAATTCCATAGGATCTTCAAGTTCAATTTATAAAATTACATAAATTTCAAGTAGAGTTTCAAAAAATTAAAATAATATAATTTTAAATTATTTAAAATACATATTTGAATTTGTTAGTAAACATTATAAGAGAAATATAAATCTAAAATTATTAAAATAGATATATTTATTTATATTAAAATAATTAAATAAATAAAGGATACTTTTAAAAAATAAAGTTAATGGAGACTATGTAGTCTTTATCTCTATTTTCAAATTCCAGGCAGAAAATTTTATCTCCACCCTTATGTTAGTAGAGAATCTTGAAATTGAGGTGAGAATCTAAATTACGTATACGTCACAATTTAATGGAGTAACGCGAAAACAAGAGAGTGATTTGATTAATGCTATTAAAGTATGTATCAGAGTGGTTAACTCTGTTGTAAGTGTACATAGTCACTTACTAATTAACCAACTGGTTCATATATTTATAGTAACCTCCTGTGTAATCTTCAGTCAATCCTGATCAATACAATTATATTATAATTCTCCTGTCTCTATTATCTTTGAGTTACCATTGTTCATTCCTGAGTTTTGTTTCTATCTACAACATTATCATGGTATCAAAGCATATTCCTCATGCAATTCCCGATCCTTTAATTGCAAGTAAAAATTCGCCAGTAATTGTCACTCTAATAGTCAAATAATCAGTATCAAGCTTGACTAGAGTAATTTCCTCATATGGAAGCAACATATTGTTGCTGTAATATGAGGCTATTGGTTAGAAGGCTACATACTTGGAACTCAATTGGTTCCGGAGCAATTCACTATGACTGAACAAACTCTGACAAAGTCAGAGTTCATAGTCTATAAAAGGCAAGATTCTTTGCTTATGTCTTGGATACTCTCATCCACTAGTCAAGGAATACTTCATCAACTCATTGGTTGTGAATTAGTCAAAGATCTATGGAGTACGTTGATGCAAAACTACTTATTTTAGTCCAGTGCTCGAGTAATGCAGTACAAACTGCAATTACAAACTTTGAATAAAGGTTCACTATTAATGCATGAGTATCTCACGAAGATGAAATCAGTATGTGACACTTTAGCTTTTTGTGGACATCCAATATTTGAAGTATATCGAGTATTGGCTGTGTTAGTTAGCTTAGGCAATGAGTATGAATTGATAGTTATTGTCATCTCCTATAGATATAAACCTTATTCACTAAAGTCTACAGCCTCTTTACTTCTTGCATCTGAGTTTTGAGTTTGCAATTCTGAGATTACTACAGTTTTGAGTTTGCAATTCTGAGATTACTACTAGAATCTCAATTAACCTCACTAATGCCCAGTCAAAAAGAAACTAGCAGAATAATCAAAATAGCAATGGTTCACAAGGAGGTTGCTGTCACAATGTGACGTCTGAAAAAGACACATCGTTATGACCTTAAGATTATAAAAGGAAAAAACACAGAGATTAAAAAATGAAATCGCCACCAATTAATTAAAAAGACAATTGAAATCCTTAAAAATCCAAACATTGTCCATTGAAACCAGAGGATGGGTTCGAGAGTCTAATAATGAGTGAAGAAAGTGTTAGACACCCCACAATGTTCATCCTTAAAGACAGTTACCCTATGTTGTTTGTACTTAAATTTATTGTACTTTAATTATCCATTTTTTCGTTAATGTGATGATGAAAAGATGAAAGATGAAAAAACCGGGCATGCCTTATTGAGTAAGTGCTTACATATCCCAAGAGGGATCAATGTCCACGTAATTCGAGATAACTTTAATTAAAAATTGCCTAGGAATGATACATGATCTCTTCCCTAAAGCGGAGATTGTTCTAGATAATGTGAGATAAATCTCCATATAAAATCTATAGGTGATAGGATAATGTGGGAGAATAAACCTCTACCTAAAGCTAAAATGTTACACAATGTGGGAGGATATACCTTCACCCAAAGCTTACGAATGAGTGAATAGTCAATGTAAGAAGATAAACCTCTACCCAAAGCCAAAAGATTAGGACAATGTGGGAGGATATACCTCTATTTAAAGCCTAGAATTTTAGGGTGATAATTGGAATCACATTTAGAAGGATGAACAAAGTAGGATTTTGAAGAATGAGTGTTTTAATTTCAAGAATACCCTGAATTTCCTAATTATTTGTCTTAAATAGGCCATTGGGACCTTTACATTAAAGTATATTAACTCCAACTAACAACAAAAATAAATGCACCATCAACTCCAACCATAGCCCAAGCATTAACGCAAAGCAAATCAATCAAAATACTACTTAAATGTAATATGCGCTCAATACGAGGGGAACTTAATGTCAAGTTTAGAAGTCACACATTGAAATGTGAATCAGAATCAACTTGAAATCATGAAAACAGATTGGAATCACATATTTAAAAATGCACATCAAAATCACTTTGAAATCATGGAAACAGATTTGAAAATCACAATTTTAAGAACACAAACTAAAATCACTTAGACCCTAGGAACCTATTAGCATCCTAGCTCTCTACCATACTGAAAACAGCAAGTAGAAGGTATGAGATACAGAGGTTTACCCCTTTTTGATGCTTTAAGAAAAAACTTTTAGCCGCAACTCATTTTTTCACTCGAGTCTTCCAAGCTTCCTAGTGTCCACCAGACCTCCAAAAGAAAATGAAACCCTTCACCCCTGTTCTCAAACTTCAAAACGGAATCCACCCCACAAGATCCTTTTATAGGCAAATAAAACCAACCAAAATACCTTCGGCATGTTGCAATGTTTAAGTGTGAAGAAACAACGTTAAGTGAGTGTTTGAGTGAGGTAGAGAGGGAGCCACAACCATATAAGAAGAAGCCTCAAAACCAAAGGGAAAAATAGCTACAACCTCCTCTACTTCATGAAGCAATGGACATTAGGTTAAATTGGAATAAGAATGTGTTAAGAAAATGGGTTGTGTTTAGATGGCTAAGAACAATTAACATGAGAGATTGGTCTAAAAGGGTGATGCTACGCGTACAACTTGGGTTAAGACTTTTTTTTTTATGAATTTTAGTATTTCTTTTTCTATATTTTTATTTTTTGTTTCTTTGCGTATTTTTACTTTCAAATAAGATAAAAAATAATGTCATCCTATTTATATTTTTAAATTTTGTTATATTTTTGTGTTTGATTTTGTCTTTTCAATTTTTTTTACTTAATTCTTTTTACTTTTGTATCTATTTAATTTCTCTCTTAAAATATTCCAATAAAATAAAAACAGCTAGACAAAATGTGGCGTTGACTATCGCAGTAACAAAGGAAGAGGTAGAGAAAGGTCAAATTCTAATAGACCCCGGTGTCAATTGTGTGGCAAAATTGGCCACATACTTCAAAAGTGTTGGTATAATTTTTAGCAAAATTTTACTGGATATGAGAATCACAGTTCAAGCAATCAAAAATCTTCCTCCAACCATTATGCAAATTAGAGTTTAGCTAGGCCTATGAATGCTATAACTACCACAGCTAGTTATAGTGACAATGACTCCACAAAATGAGTTGTAGATTTAGGAGTTACAAACCATGTTACAAATGACTTCAACAACCTACATTTTGACAATGAGTACACTGGCACTAGTCAAGTACATGTTGGAAATGGTAAGTGCCTAAACATTGCTTATATTAGAGAATATGAGTTTGTATATAGTTATAATGGTAAATTGTTAAAACTCTTAAATTTACTGCATGTGTTTATGACCACTAAGAATTTAATCTTTGTATCTTAGTTTTGTAAAGAAAATGCAGTATTTTTTTAGTTTCACTCATACTCTTGTTTTGTTAAGGATCAAGCTACCAAGGAGATCATGCTTCAAGGGACCTTCATAAGGGCCTCTACCAGTTTGACTTTACCAACATAGACAAAGGATACCAAAATAAAGACGGTCATAAGTCTATTCCTCTTAGAGAGGCACAAACCTTGGTTATTGCTCCAGAGCAACAATCTGATAGTAGTAGAGGTTTGGCACCAAAGACTAGGTCATCCCTCCATGTCTATACTAAAGCATGTTCTTAAGACTTGAAAGTTTCTATTGCTGCTAATAAAGAAATACAGCAATTATGTACTGCTTGTCAAATAGGAAAAGGCCATGTTCTTTCTTTTCCTAGGTCTGAATCTATGTATACCACTTCTCTTTAATTAGTTGAAGCAGACATATGAGGGCCTATTCATGAAACATCTAGAGAAGGTTTTAGATATTACTTCTCTATTGTATACATGCATCTAGGTATACATGGATATATTGCTTACATACTTTTGTTGAATTACAACTTAATGTTAAATTGAAAGCGCTTCAACCCGATTGTAGGACTGAATTTAACAAAATTTCAAAGTATCTTAGTGCTTATGGAGTGGCAATCAGGAAAACTTAACCATATACCTCTTAACAAAATGAAGTTGTTGAGAAAAAACACAGACACGTGGTATATACTAGTTTAACTCTGTTAGCTCAGGCCTTTCTTCCCTTAAAATTTTGGTCTGAAGTTTTTTAACAACTACTTACTTGATTAACAGGATGCCAAGTCCTTTACTTAAATTTTAGTATCCAGTTCAATTATTATTTGGTGTCAAACTTGATTATGCAGCTCTCAGGACATTGGTTGCTTATGTTTTCCAAACCTAAATCTATATAATGCCTATAAGTTGCAGTTCATATTAGTGCCAGTTATTGTTCCAATAAAAAAGGCTATAAGTGTCTCACAACAAAAGGTAAGATAATTGTCACAAAAGATGTAAAGTTTGATGAAACTAAGTTTCCTTATACAGCTAATTTTGAGGATAAGGCCAAGGTGCAACATAGTCGGATATAGCCTCAACAAATTGTTGTCTGTCCTATTATATGTATTGCTTACTTACCAAATTCAGGCTTTGGTGCTGGTGCATGATACCCTCCTACTCATAATGCCTTAACCCCTATCACTTTTGACACTACCATGTCTACAATTCACTCAAATAACCTTGTCATTGCAGAATCACCAATTTCTTCAGATTATGGGGTTCAAGGAGCCATTAAACAGCAAGATGAAATTAACTTCACTAATGCAGTGAGGTTACCCTCTCATAATATGATTACTCAAGCAAAGAGTGGTATTTATAAACCAAGGGTTCTTTTATCTTATCTTACCATAACAAAACCTAACAACATTCAGGAGGCATTTACTCACATTAAATGGAAAGAGGCTGCAGCTGCAGCTGCAGAATATTATGCTTTACTAAAAAAATAAGACATGGGACTTGGTACCTCTCCCTAGTAACAAAATGGTGGTTAGCTATAGATGGATATTCAAGTTGAAGAAGCATCCAAATGGTTCAATAGCCATGTATAAAGCCCGATTAATGGCTAAGGGCTACCTCATTGATTACTCTAAGATCTTCAACCCAGTTGTTAAGCTAACCACTATAAAAGCAATGCTAGCCATTGTTGTATCAAGAAAATGGACATTGAGACAGGTTGATGTCAACAATGCATTTTTAAAAGAAGACCTTAGTGATGAGGTCTTCATAGAACACCCTCCATGGTTTGAGAAGGAACATTCCAGTGGACAGAAGTTAGTTTGTTAAATCAAGAAAGCCATTTATGGGTTGAAGCAGGCTCGAAGCTTGGTTTGAGAAATTAAGCAATTTTCTCAAAATTATTAAGTTTGTGTCACCCAAGGCAAATCACTCTTTCTTCATCAAAGTCACTGGTCATGTTACAGTGTTGATGTTGATTTATGTGGATGATATTATCTTGACAAGGAATGAACTATTTGAAGAGTAATTAAAGAATTAAATGTAGTCTTTTCTTTCAAGGATCGTGGGCAACTGAACTATTTTCTTGGGGTTGAGGTTAAACACATATGGCTGCTAATATAAACTATCTGCAAGTGAAGGTGTTCCTATCCCAAATCCTCAAGAATATAGATGTGTGGTTGGAGCGCTACAATACATAACGTTAACCAAGCCTGACATAGTTTTTACAGTAAAAAAAGTAAGTCAATTTATTCAACTTCCTCTTGAAACTCATTGGAGGGTTATGAAACACAGTATGAGGTATCTTAATGGCATAATGCATCTAAGATTGTTGTTCAACAGAGGCTCAAATCTTAGTCTTGCACTTACTGGTTTTACAGATGTTGATTGGGGTTTATGCCCTGATGACCATAAATCCACTTCAGGCTTTTTTTTTCTTCTTCTTAAAAATAATCCTATTTTTAGGCCCTTAAAAAAGCAACACAATTGAGAGGTTAAGCACTTAAGCAGAATATCACAGTCTAGCTAATGTAGTAAGTGAACTGGTTTGGATCCAATCTCTACTTTCAGAACTTAAGGTTGTTCCTAAACAAATGCCAATATTGTGGAGGGACAATCAAAGTGTAATGGCTTTAGCTGCTAATCCTGTGTTGCATTAAAAAAACAAAATAAGTAGAATTGGATATTCATTTTGTCAAAGAAAAAGTTATGGACAAACAATTGAATGAGGCCCACATTCCAACTCGAATCAGGTAGCTGATATTTTTACCAAACCGCTAGTAGTGTCTTTGTCTAGTGTTTTTAAAGAAAGGCTACAAGTAAAGGAAGGGAACTTTGTTTAAGAAGGCATATTAAAGTATGTATCAGAGTTGTTAACTCTGTTATAAGTTTACAGAGTCAGTAACTGATTAACAATTCATCTATTTATAACGGCCCCGGCGTAATTTCGAATCAATCTTGATCAGTACAATTCTATTATGATTCTCCTCTGTCTCTATTCTCGCTCTCATTCTCTAAGTTACCATTGTTCATTCCCGAGTTTTGTTTCTATCTGCAACATTATCAAATGCCCAATCGGGGTTTCTCTCCATATTTTATTGCTGGAATGTCTATAATAATTGTTTTTCAACATTCATATTTTTCCAAGAGACAAGAAACCAGTAAATTGGCAACTTCTCTTCCCTCTGTTGTTCGTTGCAACTTTAAAGCCACACAGTTTTAATATATTTGAAAATTTTATTCTTGAAAGAAAGGCGTGAAGTTGATGAGATCAGCTTGTTAGGTGACTCATCTATTCATCTATTAAAGTTGTTATAACAGTTACACCAGAATGTAGTTATATCTGTAATTAATTTCTCTCACACTATGGCTATAAATACTATGGTCTGTAAAGCAAAGATAATTGAGTGTTTTTAATACAATTCTGATCAATGATCAGTTCCTTATCTGTTGCTATACTACTTCTTCCTCTTAAACTCTCTTCTTCAAGATCTCATCATGGTATCAGAGCTTTTAGCTTAAGATGAAGAATTTTATGGCTAGCCATGGATCCACAGTAAATGAGGCTTCATCCTCATCAAGTCCAAGATTCATTCCAATCACGTTCACACATTCGATCTCAGTAAAGCTTGAGGATCAGAACTATCTGTTGTGGAAACAACAGGTCTTAGCCATTATTAGAGGGCACAAGCTCAGAAAATTTATTGAAAGCCCTCAAACTATACCTCCAAAATTCAACTCCTCAGAAGATGTAGAAAGGAATCAGATTAATCCTGAATTCTTCATCTGGGAGTAACAAGATTAATTATTGGTCTTATAGCTGCTCTCCTCGATGGCTGAAAACATGCTCACAAGAATGGTGAGCTGTGAATTTGCCTATAAAATTTAGGATAAGGTTGAATCATTTTTTGCCTCTTAAACCAAGGCAAGGATCCGACAGTTAAAGCTGCAACTCCACAACACCAAAAAGAATTCGCTCACCATCATAAACTATCTTCTAAAGATCAAAAAGGTTGTTGATGCCTTGATAGCTGTAGGTCATCATGTCTCAGAAGCATATCATATAGATACCATTTTTTATGGCCTAGGTGAAGAGTTTGATCCCTTCGTTACTACAACGCTATCTACAAGTTGAATCTTGTACGGTGGAGCATATTGAAACACTACTTGTTGCTCATGAAAGCATATTTGAGATATACTCAACATCACTTGATATAGTGACTGCCAATGTTGTTGTGCATCGGCATCAATTTGGGCAAAATACTCAGCACAATAGTAATGGAAGACAAGGAAACTATGGCACTGGTGGTTCAGGAAATTATGACAGAGGCTATGACTATTCAACACCAAGAGGTGATGGCAGAAATGGCATAAATTACACAAATAACAGAGGTAGAGGCAGAGGAAGAAATAAGCCTCAATGTCAAGTGTCGAAAAATAGGACATCTGGCCTATTATTGCTATTATAGGTATAATGATCAATTCCAATGAGCATCTCCGTCTCAAAATAATGATCAGTTCCAAGGAGCACCTCCGTATCAAAATTCTCAACCAAACCAAAATACTCAATTTTCAACTTAGAATACCCAATTCCAAAACTGCCACAACCAAGCCTCTGGGGCCACAGCTCATTTAGCACAAGTTGCGAAAGGATCACAAGGTACTGAGTTACCTGCATAATGCAATACCATGAGTATTTCTTCTGAAATTTCCCCTTGCTAAAGTTGGTTCCTTGACTCAGGTTCTACTCACCACATTACACCTAATGTAGACAACTTAATGATCAAACATGGCTATTTTGGCCAAGAAACAGTTTTCTTAGGAAATGGTAAAAGCCCGCTTATTAAACACATTGGTTCAGCATACATTCACTCTCCTTTCAATGATAACACACTTCAACTTAATACTTTGCTACATGTGCCACAAATTACCAAAAACCTTCTTAGTGTATCCAAATTTACTTCACATAATAATGCATTTTTTGAATTTCATGTTGATCATTGTCTTGTGAAACACCAAGTTCCCAAGGCTGTGCTTCTTTAAGGAACTCTTAAAAATGGGCTATATGTATTTGACAAACTACTCAAATTCAAGACTTCACAACAAATTCAAATTCAAATTCAAACTCAAATTTAAGGAAACTTGTCACACCTATCTCAGCTAACTAGTAATCCATAAGTTTCAATTCAATCAGTTAGTAATCATATTGTGTCTTCTTCTACTGTATCTTCAACTTGTAACTCATCTATTTCAGATTTTCAATTGTGGCATTGTCGCTTAAGACACCCTTCCCAAAAAACTGTATCTCATATTCTCAATATGTGTAACCTTTCACATATAAATAAAAATGCTACTGATTTTTGCTCATCTTGCTGTCTTGGTAAAATGTATAAGTTCCCATCTCCAACCACAAACACATACGTCCATTACAATTAGTGCATTCTAATTTGTGGGGGCCTTCTTCCATTGGCTCAACAAAAAGGTTCCTCTATTATATGATCTTTGTTGATAAATTCACTAAATACACCTAGCTTTTCTTGTTGAAAAACAAGTTTGAAGCCTTTCCCACTTTTGTTGCTTTCAAAAACCTTGTTGAGAATCAATTTCAAAGAAAAATTTAAGGCCTGTTTGGTAATGTTTTCAAAAACAGTTTTTTTGTTTTTTTGTTCTGTGAAAACAAAAAAATTCGTTTGGGTAACTGTTTTTATCAGTTGTTTTTAAAAACTGTTTTTCGAAAACCGTAACTAGAAAACAAAAAAACAAAAACACTTTTTTTGTGTTTTGGCTTGTTTTTATCATCTATTTTCTAAAAAACACAAAAAAACACTGATGAAAAATATTTTTTCCTAAACAAGTTTTTTATTTTTTTGTTCTATAAAACTATTTTTAAGAGTTGTTTTCAAAAACTATTCTTAAAAACAATAAAACAAAAACCGTTCCAAACAGCCCTTTAGTCTCTACAAATAGATGGAGGGGGTGAATATAATTCAACCACATTAGCCTCTTTCTTAACCAATAATGGCATCGCCCATAGAATATCCTATCCCTACTCCCATAAGCAAAATGGCTCAGCAGAACGCAAGCATAGACATATTGTTGAAGTAAGACTTTCCCTTCTTTCACAATCCAACCTACCTCTGGTATAATGCCTTCAAATCAACAGTATATCACATTAACAAACTCCCATCACAATCTTTAAACAAAAAATCCCCCCATGAACTTGTTTTCCAATCACCACCTGATTATAAACTTCTTAAAGTTTTTGGTTGTAATTGTTTCCCCAACCTAAAACCATATAACAACCATAGAATGCAGTATAGATCAGTACAATGCACCTTTCTTGGTTACTGCACTAAACATCAAGGATACAAATATCTTTATCTAAAGGACATAATCTTCATATCCAGGGATGTTACTTTCAATGAACATGACTTTCCTTTTAAAACAGCTTCTTACCCTAGCACCTTTCAACATTCTCAACTAATTTTTACTTTACCATGTCTTTCGAACCCTATCACTTCTTTCACTTTACCCACAAACAACTATACCAATGAAGCTGCTCAACCTGCACCCACCACCAATCAGCCAGTTCACTTGTCTCTAAATAACCCCAGTCCTTGCGAAACCAATAACCCTGATCATGGTGATTTTCTAATGAACAATCAGGACTGCTCATTGCCTATTAATGTGATTGCTACACCTGATACAACCCAAACTAATGCCATCTCAAGCCCAAAAGTACCTGCTTCTTCCATACCTGGCATAAGACAAACTAATATGTCTCGAGTCAACTCAATCACCTTCTCTGCCATCTCACTTTGGCTACCACCCTATGACAATCAAAGCAAAGGCTGGGATTTTCAAGCCCAAAGCATACGTTGCTTTGCGTGAACCAGTGTCTGTCTCTGAAGCCCTCTCTCTGCCTGAGTGGAACAATGCCATGAATGAATAATATAAGGCTATTTTACATAACCAGACTTAGTCTTTAGTACCTTTACCCCAAAATAAGAAACCCATTGGCTATAAATGAGTGTTTAGAGTGAAGGAAAACCCGAGTAGCAATGTGAATAAATTTAAAGCAAGGTTAATAGCCAAAGGGTTTCACCAGCAACTAGGCATAAACTTTGAAGATACCTTTAGTCCTGTAATTAAGCCAACAACAATTCGGGTTCTTCTTACTATTGTCCTTGCAAGAGGTTGGGCTATACATCAAATAAATGTTAATAATGCATTCTTAAATGGAAGGTTACAAGAAGTTTATATGCTTCAGCCTCCAGGATTTGAAGTTGCAAATTTTGATTATGATCCCAACAAACATCTGGTTTGTAAACTCAATAAAGCATTGTATGAACTTAAACAAGCTCCAAGAGCTTGATTTGAGAGACTAGTTTAAGCTCTCCAACAGTTTGGTTTTCAATCTGCAAAATGTGACAGTTCATTATTTATAAAGCACACAACAAAGGGAGCTATGTATGTGTTAGTATATGTTAATGACATTTTGATATTTGGGAGTTCTGAATCTGATGTAGGTGCTCTTCAGTTTGTAACAGTTACAAGGCCTGAAATCTCATATGCAGTAAACAAAGTCTGCCAGTTTATGCATTCACCTTTGAAATCTCACTAAAAAACTGTAAAGAGAATTATAAGGTATCTTACTGGCACACTAGATCATGGTCTTCATCTAAGAAAACCTTGCTCCTTGGCCATGGTTGGGTTTTGTGATGCTGACCGGGCTACAATCCAATTGATAGGAAATCTATTTCAAGAAATTGTGAATACTTTGAAGGAAACCTTGTGTCATTGTTATAACGTGATGAATGGCTAAAACAAAAATTTTAAGAAAAATAAAATCGCCACCAATTAATTAGGAAGATAATTAAAATCCTCTAAAAAAAATCAAAAATTAACATTCAAAACCAGAGAAAATGTCTAGGAGTCGAATTACGTGTGAAAAAAATATTAAGCACTTCACTACATCCATATCTAAACATAGTTATCCTTAATTGTTTGTACTTTAATTTTATTATATTTTAATTACTTTGATTACCCCTTGTATTAATGTAATATGAAAAAAAAAATGAAAGATAAAAAAAAAACCTGACTTACTGTGTAAGAACATACACACCCCAACAGGAATCAAGATCCACGTAATTTGATATAATTAGTTATGTATCTAAGGTGGATATATGATTTCAACCTTAAGGTAAATAATATTTTAGTTTTGCTTAGAACAGATATATAATCTAACCCTAAGACAAAAGATATAGGGTTTGATAAGATAACGTGAAAGAATAAATCTCCACTCAAAATTTTTAAGTGACTAAAACAATATGAAAGAATAAACCTGCACCACAAGCTTATGAATGAAAAAACAATACAAAAAATTAAATCTCCATGTACAACTTAAAACAATATAAAAAATTAATTTCACATATGTTTAAAAGAAATTATATCTATAGGAAAAATTAACTTTCACTTATAACCTAACCATTATAAGAGAATAGTTTTTTATAATGAATGAAAAGATTGATAATTTGTTTTTAGGTTAAATTTTAATTTCCAAAAGCTTCAAGCCCGAAATAAAATTTACAAAAATATAGTACCAAAATATTATTTCTAAAAGTATTGACACAGTGTAATATCAAAAAAATGAGTTCAAAATAAAAATTTTAAAAATAATCTAATTTTCAAAGAAACATTAAACTCTCTCTTCTCTCTCTCTTTCTTTTCTTTTTTCCTTAACTCACCTAAAGATATTATTTTAACAAAAACAAATATCATTTTCTTAATAAGACCCTTAAAACCTTTTTACCCAAATAAGTATAAATTAAATTTCCCAATAGATTTGTGAAGAGCCATTGGAACCCACCAAATAAGTATAAATTAAATTTTCCAGAAAATTTATAGAGGGCCATTGGAACCCAATTTTGAACCTCCCTTTAATACTATAAAAACAATTAAATCTTAAAATAAATACTTTTGAGAGATTTGAGCTTTAACAACCCACTTCCCCTTTTCGTAAGAAAGTTTGCTCAAAGTTCACTTACAAAAGCCTTTGGCTTTACATCTATTTTATTAAAAACCCTTGAAGCTTGAAAATCTTATCTTCTAATTCATTATTGGAATTTCGAAAAAAAAATAAAGATCCACACCCCCAAAACTAGCAAGAATAAAATACCTATAAAAAACAACATAAACAAAATGAAGGAAATTTGTGCCATACGTTCAAATGGGAAAGGGACAAAGCAAAAAATAATATTACAAATAAAAAAACAAAGATCAATAAATAAAAATAATAATAATAATAATAATATTATTATTATTATTATTATTATTATTATACACAGCCCAATTAAAAAGAAATGGGAAGAATCACATATGAACAAACATATGTATATACATAAAGCACTGTAAGAAATATTATATTGTGAGCTCAGGAGTTAAAAGGGGTATTTTATATGTTCAAATGACTATGGGAAGGAAGGCCCCAAATTCAAGTGACATGACTACAAACAGATTTACTTCTGCACAAATGAATCAATTACAATCCCCAAAATATACCCAGTTCAAATTTTAGAGCCCCAACATAACTAAGTGCAACATGCCTTTCTTAAATGATGGAATCAAACTTAGACAAATTAATCTCACAAACATACTTTCCAGAAATTAAATCCCTTTGAGGCAAAAAACAAGTATTCATATGTCAGGTCACAATATTATCCTTTGCCTAGAAATTAAATAAGCTTATAATCACAATAAATTCAATTACCACCCCATGCTCTTCAGATTAAAACTACTTGAAATTAGTCCCAACAAGATTAAAACAGATTAATCACATTAATATGCCAAAAGAAACAAAAATTAATCATGCTAAAAAATAAGACTTACTCTGCAATTCCATCCTTGCATCTAAATGAAAAATGCCTTGGACATATTAGTTCGATCATAAGTAAAAATGTTATGATTTCAAAATCAATACCTTAGACACTACTAACAAATATTTCAGGCGTGCAAAATGAGATGTAAATACCCCAAGACAGCACCTTACTTTGCCAAAATAATATGTAATCTACTGAATTACAAAGATGGCATCATAACTGGTCAAAATAGTACATAATTTACCAAAACAGCATTATCAGCATGACAGAACAGCATAATTTTTAGAAAACAGCATTACAGCATCACAGAACAGCATAATTTTAGCAAAACAGCATTACAGCATGACAGAACAGCATTCTATTTACCAAAACAGCATTACAGCAGGACAGAACAGCATTATATTTACTGAAACAGCATTACAGCAGGACAGAACAGCATTATATTTACTGAAACAGCATGACAGAACAGCATAATTTTTACCCAAAACAGCACCTTAACTTGACAAAATAATATGCCTAGCACAAAGACAGCACTTACAAAAAAAACAGCTGCACAATTGTGAAAGAAATGGAATAGAAATACATAACCAGCACCTTGATTCTAACAAAAACGAAAATCAAGATAATACTAACATTACATATTTTAACAAGGAATAAACTCGAATTAGTTTTTTTTTTTTAAAATGGAAGCACCACATGTTACCATTGGGAAACAAGCACCACCGCAATATGACACTAATTCCTCTTAGAAATAGTAGGTTATAGACCCAACACAAACCATACCTTAGGCTAATCACAGATCAAGGTTTCATAGGCACGGTATCAAGATTACTCACATAATAGATAACTACCATATACTAAACACACTTCAAGCCCACATTCACTACCCCATCGCTAGTTCACCCCATTAAAAAAATCAACATTATGTCTTATGCTTAAAAGCTTCATTCTAGGCTGCCAATCCAGGAGACAAATCATGCCAGGTCTAAGAAAACCAATAACCCATGATTAACATGAAAAGAACAAACCTCAAAATATGATACCAAGGTTTTCCAAGATTCATCTAAAAATATCCTTTTAGGTTTAAAAACACTTATGCAAAGTATTTATCAAATGAAGCAACCTTTAAAGACTTTATGAGATGATGGCATATAGGGTAATATGAATAACCTAGCAATTAAGAGATATAACCGGGAACCTCATCCAAATGGTAAGACAAACCCGATATATTTCACACTATCCAAGAGATGCATCAACATATCTATAAACCCTTGGCCAAAACTTAGCCAATCTTTATATCAAAGCCGAATTAGATCAAAAAGAGATATAAAAGAATAAAATAAATTTAGCCAAAACTCAAAACAAGTGGAGGTGGAGCACAATAATATATAACCCCATATCACCTTTAAACTACAGTACTAACAAAGCCAAGCAGGGTATAGCGCATTTGAATTAAAAACAAGTAATCAAGGACTCCACACAATACAATACAAATCACCCTCATCATTTACAAGTTCTAAAACCAAAACAGAATGAAGTCTATCTTGTTAAACATCTAACAATGTGTTCAAATAGGCACCAAAACAGTGAAGCATTTTTAATAAATTTACACTTTAACTTAATAACGACAGTAAGCTTAAACCCATGATTCATTTAAACAACATTACATGAGATGAGCATAACAGGAAATCAGTACATCAGAATAGGTTTGTTCAAGTAAATCAACTCGAAAAGTGGAAATCATATCCGACTTACAACCTTTAAACATAAATGCACTCAAAGTCTATTGAAACCATTAATACCCCTTTAGCTCATAGGTTTTAGATACCCTCCATAATGCTCACGAAACAACAAAACGAAATTAGAAGTGCATGAAAACAGAGACTTACCTCTAAAAAAACTGACCCTTCTTTCTCTCAATATTTTTCCCTAAACGTCTTCTTCTTGACTTCCCTTCCTTCTTCTGTTCTTCAATCTCTTCTCTTTCCGCAGGCTTCCTCTTTTCCTTCCCGATAATTTTAGCTAGCCTATTCGCCACACCGGTAGGAGAATTTATAAATTTTTTTTATTTTTTTATTTTTAAAATTAATAAATTAATTTTTATAACATAAATTTTTTAAAAAATTTTTTAAAAAAAATTTTATATTTTTTATAAAATTTTTTAAGTTATAAATAAATAATAAAAAAATTATGAATAAATAATAAAAAAATTTTAAAATATATATATAAAATAAAAAATATTTAATTAATTTAAAAAATAAAAAAATTTTAGAAAAAACATGAAAAAAAAAAGGCGTAACTTAGTCCCCTTTCTCGGTATCTGTAGCATCAAAACCAGTCTAAATACCTTGTTCTACTCTCCACTTCACCCCAACATTCCCTTCCTTCTTATCTCTTTCCTGCACCAACACCATGAGCTGGAGGTTAGGTGAAGAGAAAGAGGTCATCTGCAAATCGGCTTGGGAGAGGAACCGAACTGCAGAAAATATTAGAACATTTAATGGAGTGATGAGAAGAGAGGAATGTGTGACCACCGAAAATCTAGGGAACTGTAGAAGAGATGATGGAAACTAAAATTTGGGCATGAGCTGGAGATTGCGTATGAATGACAAGAGGGAGCCAGAAAAAAAATCTGATGCTAATTAATTAGCTGAGATGATGATGGAGATATTGGGAGAAGAGATAGGGTTCACAAAGGTGAAGAGAAAAAGAGGATAAAGCATAGGGTATGTGAGTTGGAGGGTGGCGTGAATTTGGGGATGAGAGAGGTATGGCTAGGTGGCGTGAATCCGGAGAGGAAAGGAAAAAAAAGAGGCATATGACGTGAGGGATGAGGAAGAAACAAAGGAGATGGTGACCGTGACCGTGACGGCGACACACTCAAAAATATTTTATTTTATTTTATATATATATATATATTTTTTTTTATATTTTTTATAATTTTTTTTACATATTTTTTAATATTTCACTGAAATTTTTTTAATTTTTTAATATTTATTTGTTTAGTTCTTATATTTTTTTTTTAATTTTTGATTTTGGTAGAATTATATTTTATATT
>JASKGM010038715.1:0-23134 GCA_034509205.1 Ceratonia siliqua
CTGAAAGGGGGAACCGGATTTGAAGGGGAATCGGGTTATAGGTTCGGATCTGGGCCAGGGTTTGGGTTGGACCGGGTTTGAGGGGTTATGGTGGGCCGCTGAGTTTTTGGGCTGAGGGGTTATGGTGGGCCGCTGAGTTTTTTTTTTTTTGGGCTGAGGGGTTTCTCCTTTTTTTTTTGGCAGCATTTTTTTGTACGGGCTGGGCTTCTTGTTTTGTTTTGTTTTATTTTTCTGTTGTTTTTTTTAGTTAGGTCAAGGGCTTTTTTTATTTTTTTGGTTCTTTTTTTTTTTCATTTTTTAGTTTTAATTGATTAATTTTTATTTTGTTATTCTTTATTTTTTATTATTTTTTTATATTATTATTATTATATTTATTTATTTTTTTTGGGGACAAAATCTAGTGTTTACAGATCCTTAAAAAAAGAAAGGAAAATGGTCCTCAGAATTAGAGGAAGGGTTCAGGAGTCTAATTACGTGTGGGGAAGGTGTTAGGCACCCCACAATGTCCATCCCTAAGGATTGTTACCTTAAATTGTTTATGCTTTAACATTTTTAATTTATTTAAACTACCCCCTTTTATTAATAAAATAATAATGGACAAAGATGAAGAAATAAATAACTAGACCTGCCTTACCAAGTAAGTTCCTACGTACCCCGAAAGGATCAAGGTCAACGTAATTCGGATAGTTTAATTAAATTGATAAAGATTAGGACATTTAGGGGAAATCAAATTTCCACTTTAAGTCTGAACAGCGAATCATTGGAGAGAACGTGCCTCCACTAAATGCCTGTAAAAATTAAGACTTTGGGAAAATGAGATTCCACTAAAAGTCCATGAAAAACCGAACTTCAGAGAAGATAAACTTCTATTGAAAGCCCATTAAATGTGGAGTCTTTGGGTAAGATTGAAATTTGTAAAAGTAATGGGGCGAAAAAGAGATTTGAAAGGAATGGGACCAAAATGTAATTTTTAGAAAATTAGGGGCTAAATTATAATTCTTAAAAAATTAGGGATAAAATGCAATTACTGAAAGAGTAAGGGTCAAAGTGATATTATTAAGAGTATCAGGGGTCCAAATAGAATTTCTAAAAGTATTAGGACAAGAATACCATTTTGAAAATACTGGAGTTAGAATGATATTACTAAGGTATTTTAGGCAAAATCTCATTTATTTATAAGAACACTGAATTTTGTTCAAGTTTAATTCTTGCAAACATTTGACTAGGCCATTGGAACCAATTTAAAAACATTGGGCCTTGAACCCTCGTTTTTTGAAAATAATTCCATTGGTCCCTTGAAATTCTTAAAATTAATTTGAGTGGGCCTTTGGAACCCCTTTTGACAAAATTTTATGTGAGCCTTTGAAACCCTCCTTTTTGGCAACGAGTAATTATTCCCTTAAAAAAAAAAAACCTAGCTAAATGGGCCTTTGGAGACCACAAAAAAAAAAACAAAGTAAAGATAAAATAACTAAAATAAATAAATTAAAATAAGATAAGTAAAGTAAAATGAAATAATAATAATGAAATATATAACATCATTCATCAAGCTAAGGCACCCTACTTTAACCAAGTTGCAAAGACATAGGAAATATTGAAAGAGTGAACATAGCCTTGAGATCCCATACAAATCATGCACTAGGTTAATCCCAAACCACATTTCACATAATGCCAAAGCCCTCTTAAAATGACTACCATACATCATTTTTAACCTATAATTCACATTCCAATGCTAATTCATTCTAAAATTATCTAACTCCCATAAAACCTTATTTAAAAGCATGAAGGCCACCCATTCAAAAAAAGTCATATTCTACAATCATATATTAAATTGAAAGGACTAACATAATGTGTCTCCAAAATGTACAAAGTCAATAAAAAGAAACCATTCAGCATGCATCCAAAGTGTGTAAAATTGAAAGAACCATTTCATGCGCTAGTTGGACTTAAACCCATTATGATTAAACCACTATGTACAATCTGAGTCACCTAGGAATACCATTAGCATAATACCCAGCTTTAACATTATACCTAAGCAAACTAAATAGAGTGTTTAAAATCGAATCTATAACATATACGCAAAATAAATTCAAAAGCCTAGTCAAGTTTTACAGCACCAATGTAGTCAATATGCCCATTTGAGAATCAAAACCATTTCAAGTAACTTCAATGGTGAAGATCAACATCAATTCTAGAAAAGGAACCAAAACAGCACTTAAATCCATTTTAGAATACACAACTAAAGTCCCTACTTATGCCTTATCCTTAGCCAAGAACATTCATCCTAACTTATCAGGTAACCAGTACAAAATTCCCTAATTTAGATTTTCACATGTCTCAACATACCCAGAAAATCAAACCCCTATATACCTCTTCAATTAATTTTCCATCAATGCATCAGTGGACTGGCAATCACAAAAGCCTTATATTCACGGCTTACAAAATGATCTAACCAAACAGAAAATAGATCATATAGCCAAACAGAAAATAAAATAAAGGCATTTCACATTCTGAATGTCTAAACAAATCCAAAGATTACATACCAGAACAACTAAGGAATGGCAAGAAAGAATCATAAATCAATTAAATTTTTAGAGTATAATGACAATCAATTTCGGACCTTACTCTGTAGCTAATGGAAGTAGTATCCTCTACCGGTAGAGGGCTCAGTACGCCAAGAATCCAGAACCCGTGCCTAAGTCTTATCCCAGACCACTGCGAAATCCAAACTAATCTCTCTATTCTGGTTCTTCTCTCCTCTTCTTTTCCGTTGATCCTGCGATAATCTCTTATAGTCAGGCGAATCCATCTTCTGCCACTTCCTTCCCATGATGGCGTGAAACCTAGATATTTTAGAAAATCAGTGCCGAGTGATGGAGGTCGCGTGAAGAGGGAGAGACGGGGTGGGGTTGCGTGGAGGACCAATGACGAGATTAGTCATGCAGAGAGGAATTACAAGGAGAGGGAGTACAGAAGAAGTGGGTGGTGATTTTGAAGGGAAACGTGGAAGTAGAGGCTGCAGAGAAGTGGGGGAATGGGTATCTGCAGAAGTGAGCCAGCGAGAGTGATTTTTTTTTTGCAGAGAGAATGAGGGAGTGGTTTGGGTAGAAGCGTGAGTGAGAGGGGTTTTTTTTTGCAGAGAGGTAGCGTAGAAGAGTGGTGAGAGGTGGATCCGGGTAATGGGTATGGTTTGGCCTTGGGTTCGTGAGTTGGATCCGGTTTGGGCCAAATTGGTGTTGGGCTGGATTAGTTTTTGGTTGGAATTGTTGGGCTGCCAAAAATGTCCTTTGGGCTAGCTTTTTCTTTTGTTTGGAAAGAAGGAGTATTGTTTAGATTTTCTATTGCAGAAGGTCCTAGATACTACCGTGGCATTTGCTGGGAAGGCCGCATGTTTTCTTAAAAGAAAACTAAAGAATTTTCTGAATTGGAGTTAAAGTACTATTGTTCTTTAGAAAAAAAAATCCTGATATTGAGCTTTTAATTCATGTGAGAGGACCACGTCATTTCAACAGAAAGTATCCAAGATCTTAAAAAAATTTGCTCACCATAATTAGAAGGAAACTTGACAAGTTGATACTAAATTAAATCTTCACTTATAAATACAAAGCGAAATTTTATATGGATTATTTTAAGGTCGTATTTAGGCTTCAAAATATTTTCACTTTCACCTAACTTCTTTTTGTTTTCTTTTGTTTTGTTTTACTATATTAAAATTTTCTACTTGATCAATTTAGAATTATTTATTCTTAAACTAGCATGATTTGTAATAGATAATATTCCTTAAAGAGGAATACTGTCCAAAGAATATTATTTTATTTTTTTAGGAGTGTTACAATAAACCACAGTGACTTCTGAAATTTCTTTGCTTGCTTATTTGGTCTTCGAAATTTCATTACTTACTTACCAACTGACTCTTACTTGAACACCTCAATTGACCAAATCATTCCCTTACCATGTGATTACCTCTGAATTCTATTTAAACTCAATTAACACGCTATTTTCAAGAAATCTAACCTGACTTCTTAAACTCTAAAGAATTATATCTTCTTATTGTTTCTAAATTCTCTTTCTACATATGTAAACACTGGATTTTGTCCAGGCTAAAATAAAAAAGCAAAACAAAAACAAAATAAAACAAAATAAAAATAAATAAATAAATAAACAAAAAAAATAAAAATGAATACTAAAAAAAACAATAAAAATAATTAATAATAAAAATTGTGGTAAAAGGAAAAGAAATAATAATTAAAAAAAAGCAAAAAAACAAAAAAAAAAACGGAGCCCAACAACCCTCAGCCCACTGTACAAAAAACCCCAGGCCCACTCTCTCAGCCGGTCCACACTCCCCAGGTCCAATCCATCTGCCAAACCCGGTCCAACCTGTATAACTCCCTTGACTCGCCTGAAACCCATTCCATTTTTGTTCCTCTGTCCCTTTCACCTTTGCATTTTCGCCTCACCCCCGCGACAGTCCGCTGTCCCTAGCCCTGCAATACGCCTCTGCTCTACCCTCTGCACTCACTGCTCCATGCTGCTGAACCAGCACACTTTCTCAGAGCCATGTGCGATAGCCAATGGCAGTTTCCAGCGAGTATCATGGGATTTGGCTCCCTTGGGCATCTATAAAGAAAACAGAGGGGATTCTCGAAAGGGGGAGGAGAAAAGCAAAGGGGGCGAAGAGGACACTCAAGTTGACCGAGGAGAAAGAGAGAAAATTAGAGGGCAAAAAGGGTGAATCAGAGTAAGAGGGAGAACCCGAGAGGAGAGAAAACCGAGAGGAAGAGGAGGCTCGATGCTAAAAGCCGGAAGTGAAAATCATCGAGAAAAGGGGGAAATTTATGGAAAAATCAGAGGACAAAATTGCTGAGACAGAGAAGAGAAATCAGGGAGAATTTTAGGGATCGAAGTTCCTAAATTCTAAGTCCAGTAGGGGAGTCAAGTTTTGCTTTCATTCTAGTACACTCTGATTTGAGCATATACCTATCTTGAATTCCCCTAAATTTGGTTTTGCTTCTTAATACATTGGAATGAAAGGACCTTGGGATTTAAAGTGTTCATCTTCATCTCTAGGTTAATCTGACTTTGAATGTAAATTCATGTTGCTGTAGGTTTGTGAGTGTAATTCGGTATCTAAGCTAGTTAATTTGGGTCAAAATATGTGAATGTTTAGTTTCAATTGTTAATTTCTCTGATTGCTGTTGATCCAACTTAAATGTGTTGCTGTTCTGATTTTGGTTGCATATACTAGCTATTTAGTTTGAAGGATTAGTTTCTGAATAAATCAGGCAGATTGATAATCTATTTTCAAGAAAAATAATGATGCATTTGTTGCATTTGAGGAATACATTGGTGGCATTGGAGGGATGAAGTCTCATGGAGGTGTTGTTGTTCTGGTTGCTGGCTGCCAATGCTAAGTTGATAGGATCTAACTTTCATGTGTTAGTATCATGGCTGGTAAGAATCTGAAGTATCCTAAATATTTCGCTGAACTCTATCATATAATATCCTGGTTTTCATTAATCTGCTTCCAGCTCTGAAACTCAGATGAGCTTAATGCTGATCCTCTTTGATTCTAGTTTTGGTCTTGGGTTTTAAGGTACAAATCTGGTCAGGCAGGAAATCAATACTGACTTATAGCTTTGTTAAAACCGAATAATCTGAGGTTGATTCATGGTTAGGAGTTATGGTTCTGTTCATATTAGATATTTTTGTTCAAAACTAATTTGGTTTGGGTGGGTTCAGACTCTGATTATTTTGGAAGATGATTATGTTTTGCCAGTTCATGACTTATTATTTAGAAAGAATAGCTTTGACTTGATATTCATAATCTGTTAGTTGGAAATTTGGTTCCATAATCTATTGTTCAAAAATCAATGCTGATTCTTGGTTTGCTAGCCTATATGTTGCTGTTTAAGAGTCAATTTTGGACATGCATTATTTTGAAGCATTAAATAACTATGGGCCTGAGCTCACCATTTCTTGTACTTTTATTGAATAGTTCTCATTTGTATACCCCATACATCATTTCTCTATGTGGTTATAGGGTTGTGTAGATGGTATAAGTCTGACTATTATTATTATTATTATTTTTTTCACTTCTATTTTTAGTTAGTTCATTTTCACCTTCATTAAAAATACCAAAAAATAATAACACTAGAAGGGGCTTCAAGGGCCCATTGGGTTCATTGTCTGAATAGGGGTTCAAGGCCCATTGAGATTGAAAAGGGGTTTCAAAAAAGGGTTCATTGAAATTGGGGGCCCATAAGCCCAATTAAATATTTGGTGAGGGTTTGAAAGTCAGTTTTAAATTTCAAGTTTTTGAAACAATGCTTTTCATAATTCAAAATTAATCCTTTTGAAAATTCATAATTGACTCAAATACTTTCCATAATACCCAATACCTTTCAAAATTTAAAATTCGATTCCAACATTTTAAAAAATACCATTTTGACCCCAGACTTTACAAATTTCAAAAATTCGCTATTCCAAAGCCCCTAAAAGGTTTAGATTTCAATACTAGGATTCCCTAAAATCATTTCAAAACACTATGTGGAGAATTAATCTCCCATTTTGTTGGGTCTTATGTGGAAATCCATTTTTCCATATTGTCCTTATTTATTTAAACATTATGAGGAGAATTAATCTCTCATTTTGTTGTGCCTTATGTGGAAATCCATTTTTCCATATTGTCCTTATTTATTTAAACATTATGTAGAGGATTAATCTCTCATTTTGTTGGACCCTATGTGGAAATCTAATTTCTCATATTGTCTTGATCCCATTGTTAGGCAAATTTTAATCAAATTAATTCGAACTACATGAACCTTGATCCCTTAAGGGTGCGTAGGCACTTACACAGTAAGACAGATCCAATTTTTGTACTTCTTTATTTTTCTTTAAATTAAAATAATAAAAAGGGATAATTCAAACACAATAATTTTTAAGCACAAACAAATTTAGGGTAACCATCCTTAGGGATGGACATTGTGGGATGCCTAACACCTTCCCCACACATAATTAGACTACCGAATCTTTCCTCTGGTTCCAAGGGTCAGTTTTTGGACTTTTAAAGGATCTCAATTATCCTTATAATTAATTGGTGGCGACTTTAATTTTTATCTCTGTATTTTTTCCTTTTATCGCCATGGGGTCACGACGGTGTAGTTTTCCCATCCGTCACGTTGTGACAATGTAGACAACTCTAGGGGTGTTCAACGGTTCGATTTGAACTGCTGAACTACTTGAACCAAATCGAACCAACATAAAAAATGAACAAAACTGCATAATATGCAGTTTGGTTCGGTTTTATTTTAGGAAAACCGAACATCTATAGTTTAGTTAACGATTTAGAGTTTCGAAATCATCAATTTAACTGAACCAAACTGCATATATATTACATAATTGATATTTGATAATACTTTAATACATATATTTTTACTTCGTGTTTTACTATCTCTTATTCTCTTTTACTTTGAAATTTTTATCAGAAAGTTAGAAAGTAGAAAGCAAAACTCAGAAAGGAAATTTAGAACCCTAGGCTTCGAGTTCTCCGATTCTCCAGCTCAACAAGGACCATTCTTTCCTCAGAGGCCAAAATCAAGTTGAATGCCAAAATCATTGAGGTTGAGGGACCTCATAGCAAGCTCGTCCAAGACTTCAAGCACCTTAACCTAGATTTCTAGCTCTTCACTGATGAGAATGGCAAGAAGAAGTTGAAGATCGAATCTTGGTTTGGATCCCGCAAGACCTCTGCCACTATTCGTATTGCTATCAGACTCTCAATCATGTGGAGAATCTCATTACTGGGGTCACCAAAGGTTACAACTTACTGCTACAAGATGCCTTTTGTCTACGTCCACTTTCTGATCAATGCAAGTATTACTAATGGCAGCAAGTTCATTGAGATCTGAAACATATTGGGTGAAAAGAAGGTACTTTTCCTTTTCTTGTGCTTTCAATGTTTGGGTAATTTAGCTACCATTTATTTGTGTTACTTCCTTGGTGTATAGTTCGATAGATTGTTCCTACTTTAGAACTAAAATTTTTTTAAATAGTCAAACCGCATAACCGAATCGAACTGAACCACATAACATAGGTTTGGCTTGGTTCGGTTTTTTCTTTAAAATTTGTAATAGTCGAACTAAACCAAACCGTCTTTCATTCTATGGTTTAGAGTGTGGTTTTGTTCAAAATTGAGCTGAACCTAATCACACCGTGCACACCCCTAGATAACTCTATGACTAGTGTTAACTTAATTGTTAGAATCAAATGCTAAGCTAATTTGGGTTGAGAAGCTAACCTTCATGTTCTTTACAAGTCCGCTAATGTAGTTATCATCAAGGTCACTCCAAAGTCTATGTTTTGCATCATATTATGTTTGGCTAATTTGTCATTCACCAATAATACTTTAGTTAATTTGAAATGCCATCATTAGTGGCCGAGCTTCATAAAGACATAAGGGGTAACCACACTCGAAAATTAAAAAATTAGTTGCACCCAAAAAAGAAATATTTGTCCCCTACAAAAATTTTGTAATTATTTTTTTAAACTAATTTGTCCCTATGAAATTTCTATACTACCCCTTTTATTTTATAAAAATGCATTTCTTAATTATATAAATGCATCACTTATATATAGGTACTTACTATTTTATTCTCTTATTATTATTTTTGGTTCCCATTAACTTGTGTAGTGTCAATTTTCATTATATCACGTCATTGACCTTTGCTTTGCTTCTTTAGTACTCTACGGTCTATACCATGAGTAGAAACCATTTCCTTTCATAGTTTCACAATTTCACTTATTATATCACTCCCGAAGACCAGAGTCTCAGTCTCCTCCCTCTTCCCCTTGGTTGGAACTCGTAGCTGCGTTGTTCGTGATGGTGCTTACACCAACTGGCAAGTATGGCGACTGCTTTGTTCCTCAATTCCTCTTGTTTGGGCCTTCACCAATAGGAAGCAGAGTGTGTAAAAACTCTTAATGAATCTTCCAAAAACTTTAATTTCCATGTATGAATCTTATTATCTTGCAAAAATTCTCATTTTCTATTTGGTTTTGAGAGCAAATTTCTTATCTTCTACACTTCATCGTCCACCTTCCTTGTGAGGTCTCATTCACTAAAAAATTTCACTTTCAAGCTTCATTATTGAGATTTAATATGAGATTTGAAAATTTTTATTTCACTTTTTTTGGTAACTTGGGCATATAGTAAACGTAAGTGCTCTAAGGTCATTAGTGAATGGCACAGTTATGATTCCTTTGAAGAATAACACTATAAAACTCAGCATGACCAAAGTGTTAGTGGGAACATAACATAAGAAAGAGAGGAAATTCATAATAAAAACAAGACTACTCGAAATAAAAAACAAAACCACGTTTAGTTTGATGGTATATATACCTTTTGATATATTTTTAATTTACACTTTGATGTTAATTTGGTCCTCATACAAATTCAACTTCCTCATCATTATCATCTTCAACATATAATTGATATCTACGAGTGACTAATAGTATAAAAGATTTTTTAGCAAGTAAATCATTATTATTTCTTTAGGATTTGTTGCAAGTAAATCATTTTGTGTGAATAAGTATATGTATGAAAATTTGAATATTTAACCACAATGAAAACTATAAAACATGTTTGGTTTCTAATGCTAAATATTGTTTTCAGAAAATGAAAGCTATAAAACATGTTTGATTTGTAATGTTAAATCATATTTTCAATTGCGTTATTGTTTAATAAAAAATTAACTTTATTAATAGAAAAAATAAAATTTTCATGCACAATGTTTAAGTGAACAAAATGATATGTTTTTCATACACAATATTCAAATGAACAAAATAATTGTATTACAACTAAAACGAGTTCACAATTTTCATTAATATTCAATTGTTTATACAACATCCTTAACAACAAAATAAAAAAAAATTCAAATTTACAATAAAATACAAAAATAAAAAATTACAATAAAGCTATCTTTTAGATAATTTTTAAATTATAAATTTGGTCTAAAAACAAATATTAAAAAATTATAATAAATAAAATTTTTTATTTCCTTTTCAAAACAATATTGTTATAAAATTAATTCACCCACATCATTTACAATGCTTTTTCTTCTTAGGAGATGGTATTTATGGGGTAAAATAACAATTAGTTATTGTTACCACTAATTTATTTACTATTTTTTTTCCTTGCTACTAATTTTTCTACTATTTACCAAAATGTCACTGTATTTTTGTTGTTTTCAACTTAGTTACGAGATTACCACTGTGTTTTCAAAATCCTTATTTTTAGTTTTTAAAAATTTTCACAAGAAAGACTGAAAACAACTTTTTGTTGTCTTCAAAATTTCAAAAAATTTAGGAAACATTTTTAAGAAAATATTTCCTAACTTTTTAACTAAACACGTTTTCACTCTTGTTTCCCATTTTCAATGAAAATGGAAATAGAAAACAGCTAAACCAAATACACCCTCACTTTTTATTCAATTTCAAGTTTCAATATATACATTACAGGAAAACATGGATTTTTTGTCAGAATTTTTCACGGATAAAAAAATATGTGAGCATCCAGCACGAAAATACTCATTATTTCTCTCATATTTGAAACTGGGAGAAACTTTGTCACGAAATATCTCACGGACACTTTGTCCATGAGAAAGTCGTAATAGAATCGTGTGAAATAATGCAAGAACATGACAGGAATGTGGGGTAAAGAGATTATCACGACCATTAATCCGTGCAAAACTTGCATGGAAAGTTCTCACAGACTATGGCTTGTGAGAAAAAATGCAAGAACTTGGCGGGAACCTATTCTCACGGTCACTTGTTTGTGGCATGGCTATTTTTGCCGCTACCCCTCCTTCTCCCCCTCCCCAGTGCCCTCCTGCTAATCCCACTGACGGTGATTATGTCATATTGTGATCGTTAATGTATTTTTTTATATTTGATTTATTCATATACGTATTTTGTTTTAATCAACTTAATAATATATTAATATTGATCTAATCTGGTTTGTTTATGCTATACATTTAAATTGTTTTTGTAAAGTTGACATGTTAATGTATAAGAAATAAATAAATAAAATATAAATTATTTAAAAATACAAAATTATTAATTTAAAATTTGTATTTTTGTCATGGATGGTCTCATGGCCTATATCTGTGAGAACATTTCAAAAATATATTTTTGGCAATTTTTTCTTCCAATTGCTCACGATATCGCTTTGTTAGAAAATGAATTTCTCATAAATGTTATCACAACCTTAATTCGTGAGAAAATATCCAAAAAATATTTTTTTTGGTAATTTTCTCCCTCACTAAGAAATCAAAGTTTCTCACAGACGTTCTCTCGATTAACGTTCTATGAGCAATTTCTACGGCCATCTTGCCAAGAGAATTTCAATTGCAAAAAATCCCTACCCCAAAACATGGACTAAGAACTTTGCATTTGTAACTTGATCTCCCCATGTTGGAAACGTCAATACTGGAACGCCTAAACTCAGTGCTTCCATTGCTGAGTTCCAGCCATAATGAATTGGAAAGAATTTACTTTCGTTTATAGGTAAAGAAAAAATTTCATTACATGTAAAAAAAATTTATTTTTGTATACAGGTAAACTAAATTTAATTGGTTTACAGGTAAACCAAAGTAGAACTTTGATGCTCCACTGCTCGTGAATCTTGGAGACAACATTTTCTTCACCGGAGGCGATGAATCAGAAAAGAAGATGAAAGAGAAAGGGCTAAAAGCTTGGGATTTTGGAGAAATGCGTGAGACAAAGAGAAATGAAGCAAGGGGGGGAGAGATTTATTATGGGAATGAAACACAGCAGAACCATAACTCAAATAGGTAAATTGGAAGATGAAGGGTGCGTGAAGATGAAGTTCGCGTGGGAGATGAGAATTTAGTGGCGCATGAGTATTTAATAAGTGTTTTAATCTAAACTCTCTATTTTGATCCAAGTGCCATATATACATACACTAGTATCATGACATACACTGATATGTCTAACTAACTTTTTACATAAAAAATTAATTCTTCAAAAATTTTAAACTTTAACTACTCACATTCCTGTAAAAAACATAATAAAAAATAAAATAAAATAGAAGGACAATATAAGAATAATATTGATTAATTTAGTTTGTTGGCATTAAACACACACACATATATATTTGATTTATTAAAATTTAATTTCTTTGATTAAATATTTAAATTTTATAAGTTGTAGGCTTATAAAAATTAGAAAAAGTATTTTTGTATTAAAATTTTTATAAAATGTTATAATTAATTTCAATTTGAACTATTTAAACTTAAATCAATAAACAAAATTAAGAAAACTTAAGTCAAATTGAACAAAATCAACCTTCAATTGATTAGTTTTATCATTACGAATAACCTGGTAAGTGCATTAATTTTTTTAGATATAAAAACCGACTAAATTAGAACGACGAATACCCATCCGCCACTACCTCCGAAGACTCCTCTTCAGTAAATGTCATCTACTTCCACTGATCCAATTAGTGAGACAAAAAACTGTGAAACTAGAACGAGAAACAAAGGCTAAAAGAATCAAAGATGAAAGAGAGGGAAAGAAAGGATAGAGGGAGAAAATCCCAGATGAAACTAGGGCACAAAAATCCAGAAGGGATAGTTTGACCAGAGCGTAGCCTGGACGAGAGAACTGTCACAGGGAGCATATCGGCGATTTTACTTCTAGGGTAGACTGCTTTAGCTTTTTATAATAACAACATTGTTTGAATAAAAAAGAATGGATTAAAATTATAATTCAAGTAAAACAATAATAAAAATTATTATTCAAATTAAAAAAATATAACATTTGAATTACAAATAATTTCATTTGAAACTGACAAAATAATTTCAATAAAAATTTTAAGCATAAATCATAAATTTTAATTTTAATATTATATATGATAACAAATATTTCACTGCTTTTTTTATCAAAAGCAAATTTTTCTACGACATGCTGGTAAATTGTTATTGTCTTTTAAAGAGTAAAATGTACAAAATAAACCAAGCACCAATCAGGCAACAATATTTATTTTGTTCATTTAACAGTAAACATAAATTTTACTCAGTAAATTTAATGAGCTTGAGGAATAAAAATTATTGTGGTGGGTTAAAAACTCAGTAGCTCAACAAATAAATAAATTTTATATAATGCTACTAATACCAAATTATTGAGGTGATTATATTTGAATTTAATTTCTTCCATTTAAAATTTTTCATGTAAAATTTAAATTGAATGACATTAATAATTTGTGTATAATTTTAAATAATATTTGTATTAAATGGTATTGTTCTAAAGGAGAAATATTCAAACTAGGCAATTTGTGTTTTCCTTGCGCGCAGCTTTTCCATTTGAGGCAAGGGTTTGATCAATTTTCGTACTTAATAGTGCACCCATTTAGTTTATCTAAAATGATAAAATAGGACACATGATCGGGGTAGAAAAATTACCGTTTAGGTAATAACCTACCAGCTTAGAATACTCAATACACTTAATGCATTTAAAAGCAAGTTATGAATCGAATAATAAAAATAAATCCGCCTTTAACATAAAGGTTCAAAAGAAAATTTTCATAAAAATTTTGGCTAAATTTCTCCTAAAATATGGACTATCTCATGATACAAACAAATTAAACATAAGGTGGACATGCCTACCATAATTCAGACGGCCTCCATGGACTAAACAATTTTCCTAAGCTGATCCATCATGGGCTACATACATTAATTACATTTAACCACGTAATTACGATTACAAACCATGGAATTTATTAAAAATGCAAAATAATTCCTACACAACATTGTCCACTGTTCAAAATCTTACTTTACTACTATTCAGGGTTATGCCTACCAAATCAATCAGTAGATTTAAAGGGTGTGGGCAGAGCTGAAGGAGGTTCACCAGTAGATTGATATGAAAAATGTTAAAAATTGAAAGGGTGAGTCACACTGACTCAGTGAATAGAATAAATACTTACCAAGGGATGCATGAACTTCCAAATATAGTGTTTATTATAGTCACAATTTATTAAAATCAAGAATATCACTTTAAACACATGAATTATATGAGTAAGATATAATGACCTTCACGTAATACACATTACTCTGAGAATTAAGAATATGAATATCCAATAATAATCAATAAGAAATAGTTTATAAATTCACGATAGTAAAATTTGAAGGTTTAAAGTATATCACTAAAATTCACAAAGTACTAGGATCCCTAACGATTCAAGGGAAGAAACCATATTGAGAACTGGTCATCCCACTCAAGAAAATAGTTTTAGCTGGAGGGGTGACTGATCCTCATTTTTGGGAACTGCACTCTTCTAAAGAAAAATCCAATTATCCACTTCCTTCCGAATTTTCACTTATATGGAGGAACTATTCAATTTACACTAAACATTCTGCCAGGAACTGCACTCACTGACAAAAATACCCTTTACTAGGAACTACCTACCATCATTCAACTACGGATCCTAAAGTAAAGGTCTAAATCAATTTCAGAAGTCTTACATAAATCACATTTGCCCATAAATGCTTTGGGAAAAATAATAAATTCACATATAAATAATCTGCTTTATTCAAAGACATCCCAAAGCATGCTTAAATAATTTATTTAAACCACAACATAGAATTTAAACCTTCAAACATCTAGAGATAAGTAGATATCCACTCACAAGACTAAATTTGGATGCTCATTGGTATTGAAGTGTCACAATTTTTCCGCTTCATAACTGCTTTGGTTCCAGAAGACTTGTTTCATATATTCCTAAGCGCATGAATATGTGCATAGTCTATTAGTACACTAATGATATTACTATTTCCTAATCAGACTGCGGTTATTTATAGAAGAACTTTGGTTGATAAACCAATACTTTGATATCTTATCATCTCAATGGTTCCCCACACTCACAGAACTTCAACATAGTCCCTTGCACTTTTACAATTTCTAGCAACTCTATTTCTATATTATTTATACCACAAAGTCCCAAAATTTATGATTCATACCATATAAATTTTATAACACTTTCACTCCTAACTTTAATAAAGCACTCATTTTTATCCAACACCCTCTCGTTTTCATAATTACCAAAAGCAAATTCAGACTATTATTTCTTTATTTATGTGTTTCCAAATCAGATAATTATAACTCCTTGCAATTATTTATGATTCAAATAATAAAAGACAGGAATTATGCAATACATAAGGATTTATGCTTGCAATTCTCTCTTAGACAGGTAATCACTATTATTGTTTTCAACAAAGCTAGTAAGCTTAAGCCACTTGCAAATAAATCAGCCCCAAATAAAAAAGTTATAATTAGCCAAGCTAGGAATTGTGAACCAAATACATCTATTCACTAAGTCTACTTCAATAAAAATTCCCTCTATAGATGTTTTCTCAAATTACTCATAAGAAATTTACAATTAAATTAAATTGTCCCAAAGATTCAATTTTCTTGCTCAAAGGAGACATGAATTTGACTTATAACAAGTGAAGCCTTGAAAGAATCCGCTCTGTAGCATAACTAAGTGGCACAAAACAGCCTTCTCCCTCACGTCCACATCTCTGCTACTCGGATTGGAGTACCGTGAACGAATAGTAGCAAAGCGACACTGAAGAGAACAACCACAGTGGCAGACAGTGGCTGGAGGCGAGGAAGGTTCACCATGAAGAAGGAACGAAAGGCAAAGATTTCAGATGCAGGGAGGTGCCGAATAGAAGAGAAATTGGGGGAAAAAATGGGAAAAGTTTTCTGACTTAGCGCTTTAAGGAGATGAGGAACCGATTTGCAAATTGTAAAAGTTAAAATTTTGCTATTTAGTCCCTAGGCTTTGTGTTATTTACATTCAAACCCTTTTTTTTCTTGGAAATTTAAGCATTACATATTTCAATACATAAATTATTTTGTAATTTTTGTAAACCTATAAAATTTAAATATTTAATGAAAATAATTCAATTTTAATAAATGAAAATAAATATATCATATAAATATATATGTATAAAATTAAAAATCATGAAAATATATGTGATGATCGAGTTTTTGGTTTAATTCGATTTTCACTTAAAAAAATAAATTACACTGATTTTAATCAATTTTTAATGGTTTAGTTTGATTTAATATAATATCAATTTTGAACATATTTGAAGTATAAATAATATATGTCATGTTACTTCCACACACACAAGTATCATATAGATTTGGTTATTGAGCGTGAAATTTTAATTTTAACTTTTTAAAAATTGAAATTCAAATTAATCTCAAAGCATTAGTGCATTTACCACGTGCCAATTTGAATAATAAAAAAATATATTCTCGTGCACTTTTATTTTTGAATTATTATATATTAGTGTGTAAATTATGTTAATTTACTTTTTATATAAATTTAAAATATAACTACTTATTATCAATAAAAGTTAAAAGAATAATATAAAAATAATATTAGTTCTATAATTTTTTAATAAAAATTAAAAAATATAATATAAAAATAATAGTGACAAATTTAATATGATAATTTAGCCTCAAAACACATATATTGATATAAATGAAAAAAATATGTGAAAGTAAAAAGGTGAAGATACAAATAGAAGCATAAATTAAATTTTCTTATAATCTCATTTGAAGATATTTAATTAAGCTAAGCTCTCAAGAAGGAGGAGTCGTTTTTAAATTCCAATAATCACGTGCTGCCTCATATCAAAAGGAAAAGAAATATTACGCTCACAAATAATTTTATTTTACAAAGTTTTAAAAATACTTTATCTACTCAAGAAGTGCATTTCTGCAAGTTATCATTTTTGCATCCATGGGTTAACTATTACATTTTCTAATTTGAAGTAGAAAAGAAAGGGATGAATCTTTTGCTTTATTGCTCAACATTTTCTGCACAATCCTCTCTCTGTTCTGAATCCAAGGTTGTAACCTGACCGCGTTATTAGGTCTAGCTCCCATAATTATATGCTGAGTTTTCGTATTCTTATAAATACAATAATTCATAATTCTGAAAAAGTTTCTTTTTAATTACTCATCACCATTTTTTTTACTTTTTTTATAGTACTTGATGATTGTTGGAAAAACTTTTTTGAGACTTCGTAAAAAAATTTATTGGAAGAATAACTTAATCATATACTATATTTATAATCAAGTTACATTGTTAAAAAGGAAAAAGTACACGCGTCTCGTTATGAATGGGAGGGAGTAGTACCGACACTTCAGTATTATGAGAGGACTTTAATTTTTTTTCCTGTTTTAGAATTGAGACACTGAAAGAAAAATCAGTCTTATAAGATACTGTTTAAAAATATAATATCTTTGAACAATTTTCAAAATATTGAGTATCAAATTAATTTGAAAACTTAATATGTTTAGTATAAAATTCAAAATTTATATATTAAGGGACGAAAATAGGGTTGTGCTAAAAATATATATATATATATATATATATATATCCCTCTCATTTCTCTCTCTTTTGTAACATCTCATTCTTTTTTCTCTCTCTCTTTCATCACTATCTACATCTTCTATGTGTCATCCATCTCTAATATCGTCTCTCTCGCCTCCATCTCTATTTTTAAACCACAAATCATGCACTCAAAATTCATTAGGATCTAACTAACTCAAAGTATTTTTTTCTCCATTCTGCAACTACTCCATCTTCTTTCTCTCTGTTCTGCAACTGCTCCATCTTTTTGCTCTCTCTTCTGCAACTACTCCATCTTGTTTTCTCTCTTTTATTGACCTAAGAAGTGGTCCCTTAGGGTAGATAAGGTATGTACAAAGTAGACCTCCACACAGAATTCTAATTCTATTATAATTGGAATTGATTCAGAATTTTTAATTTTTATGTTTGGATCTTGTAAAGAATTAGGACAAGAAATTGAAGTATCCTTATGGAAGTATTTGTTTGTTTTTATAGTCTGAATATTTATTCAAGGTTCTGTTTATCTACTATTTTTTTGTATATTATAAAATCTAAAGGCTAAAGTATGTTTTTTGTCCTTTTTGTTTGAGGGAAGTTTTAATTTTATCCCTTATGTTTTAAAAATTTCAATCTTATCCCTTATATTTTAAAAATGTACAATTATTGTTCCTGGTCCTAACACAATTAACTATTCAAATTAAAATTGCTTATATGGTGCTTAGGTGGAAAGCAAATGCACATGTGAATCGGAAAAAATACATGTTAACAAATGAGATGGACAAAACATGTTGTTTTGGTGGGCTTCCCCTTTTGTTCTTCCACGCTCTCTCCTCACGCATTAGCAGTTTTGCAAATCTCTCATTTGGATTGGATACAAAGAATTTGAATTAACCTCAGAAGAACTAGTTTTCGGTGAATGCTTTGAAATTGGAGAGGTGAATGAAGTAGGTTTCGAGGGTGCAGTGGTTTTTGAGGAAGTAGTTTCCGGATTTGTAAATTTACGACCTGTTTTGGAAGAGGCTTGATCAGAATGTATAAAGTATCTAGTGAGCCTGAAAATATCATAAGCAATACAAAAAGCACCTTGCTACTTGCTCCTGTAAAGCATTACAGCAGTTTGGAAGGTGAAAGCGGTTCGCTATCATTCGAAAGAGGATTTCTCTATCGCCATTATGAGAAAACCTACAAGTGATAGACAAAGTCAGTGTCTCTCCCTCTATATAATAGTTCCTATTCACACAGCGTCATTCCCCAGCGAGATATTGGCCAGTTTGATTTTTTCCTATAATTGGCAATTTCCATGACCCCTGGATGCATTGTTTCTTCACTTCTATTACAAGGAAATAGAACAGATGAAGGAGAGATTTGCAATACTGCTACTAGGTGAGGAGAACGTGGAAGAAGAAAAGGGGAAGCCCACCAAAATGATGTCATTTTGGTCCATCTCATCTATTGATATGTATTTTCTCCAGTCTACATATACATCTGTGTTCTACCTATGCATTATGTCAACAATTTTTATTTGAATAGTTAATGGTGTTAGGGTTAAGGAAAGTAATGATACTTTGTTTAAAAACATAAAGAACAATATTAAAACATCTGAAACATAAAAGATAAAATTAAAACTTCCATTTAACATAAGGGACAAAAAGAATTTTTTAATCAAATCCAAATCAAGTGCGACTTAGTTTGGGTAGAAGTTATGTGTTTTTGTTGTTTTCTTGGTGGCCATTTATATCTTTGGTGGAAGTGGTCCCTCAAGATAGACAGGGTATGTATAAAGTGGACCAGTGATATTTCAACCTTTTGTATCTATATTAAAGTTGCTATTTAATTTGTGTGGATGTTTACTTTCATACTATATGTGAAAATTAATAGCAGTTTGAAACTAACACAATTAAAATTTTAATTTTTTTAAACATATTTAAGCTTATATCTAGAAAACGTGGAGTCATTCATAAATCTCAATATCCACGTGCCCTTTTATATTTTAAAAAAAAAGACGTATTATGGAGTAAGTACTCACTCTGGCCACTATATATACCAGCATTACTTCACTTCACAATCACACAAAAATGGCACCTAGAATTGTGTTCTTCTCTCTTCTCTTTTTACTCTCACTTTGCTCCACCACAGTCGTAAGATGCTTTCTCTCTGATCTCTCAACCCTCGCATATATCTCTTCTTCCATTAATTTTTTCATTGTAATCGGTTGTGTTTGTTGGTTTAATTGCGTAGGTTTTTTTTACATATAAGAGAGTGTATTTTTTCAATTTTTTTTTTTAAACTGACTAAACCAAACTAAACCAAATCATTAAACATAAGTTTAGTTAAGTTCACTTGAGGCATTTTTTATTTTCTTAATTTAGGTCCAATTTGTTCAAATTGTAATTAAATTTAAATTTTATAAAATTTTAATATCATAAGAGTAAAACTTATAAAACTGAAATATTTAGTATACTAGAATGGAACAATAATAAATTAATGAGTTGCAGAAAAATTGTGTGGAAGAGAAATACATACCCTAGCTATTTATGCTTCCATATTATCTTATATTATATATGTATTTGGGGTGAATCTTTGGCAACATACCAAATTTGTCATAATATTTTTATAATGCTCTTTAATTTTTGTATTTATATACTCTAGCATGTTGATTAAAGAGTAAAAGTGGCCATGATGTTGTCCTCGGAAGTGGAAGCAGATTTTGATTGGTTGGTTTTTACATAAAAAAAAAAGTATATCTATTTGGAAAAAATATTAAGGTATACTTGGTCTATACATTTTTTTTTTAGATTAAGTCAATTATAAATGAACATATAAATATTTTCAAAGGTTGGTCTCAATGAATCATACTTCTAACATGCTTATGTATTCATTTCTGATTAACCTAATATATACATCTTTTATAGACCAGGCTACCTAAGAATTTATTCGATTTTTAAAATGATTAAATGGAACTAAAAAAAATCATGATCAGTTTAGTTTGACTTGATTTAGTCAATTTTAATTTTCTTATTTTTTTTTATTTTGATCCAACTTATTTCAATTTTAATTAAATAAACTTTTATAGAAAATTTAATACGAAAAGGGACTTTTCTAATTTATGTAGGCATAAAAGTTATCAAATTGAAATATTAATTTTTAAAAAAATTTAATAAATGAAAATACATATTATTATTATTATTTTTATCTAATTCAATCTTTATTTATAGAAAATCGAACCAAACTGGTTTAAATCGATTTTGATAGGTTCTTTGACGATTGGTTTGATTTAATTTAATGAATTGTTTCAAATTAATTTTGAGCATTCTTTGTTGTAATATTATAATCATTACTTCTTGTAGTAAGATCTTCAATTGTGTATAAAATACAGAATTGTTATGATTGTGTGTACACGCTGTACATTAGCACTGGGACAGTACAATATGCAGGAACCGACTCCATAATTGGCCTAAGCTTATATGACTCTTGTGGCTCTGTCGTAAACTTCAAGGACCTAAAAAGTTGGGGCGGATTAATGGGTGAAAATCATGACTACTTTGAGAGGGGTAACTTGGATGTTTTTAGCGGCCAAGGTCATTGCCTAAGCGGGATGGTTTGTCGACTACGTGGAGCTGTCAGCGACAGGGTTGCTACAACCCTGCAATAAGCAGCTATTCAATGTAAACCAATGGCTAGCTTTGGATGAATTGCCTAAACAGTTGTGGGCAGCGGTTAACCACTGCTCAAAAGATCGAGCCCAAGCACGTCCTAAGAGTACTGTCGATGGTAAAATCAAATCTGGGTTCACTTCTGTACTGTGATCAAATCCACTCAAAAAAGGCAACAATGGTGTGTAGACCTACTACTAAATAAGTATTTGTTGCTGTTTAAGATGATCTAGTTTAGTTCCTATGTTATAACCTTATCAAAGTTGTGTTGTGTCATAAATCGACCATCGGCCAAAATTGGCAACCTAGTTAAAACTAGTTTTTCGTATGTGTTGTCAATCAAAAATAAAAATAATGGTCACATATAGTACCACTGTCTATGTACCATGTGTATGTATGTGTTTCAATTAATAAGATATATATAGTTCTTTTATAGGGCTGTTTATTGAATTGACACGTGTCAATGAAACTAGTTATCTAACATTCCACGTGTATCAAACATTCAATTGACAAATGTCAAATAAATGGTCACAAAGACATTTGTGTTTTATCCGTTTCTTATGTATGTTTCTTAATCTTTTTTATTTATTTTGAGCTTTCAAAAATAGAGCTTTTAAAAGATTTTCCAAGATGCAAAATAATAGTGGTGCTGAACTAGAAATACAAATTAAGAATTTGCATATTCTTTCACAATAATCATTAGAAAGCATAGTGCAGAAAATGAGAACTATATTTTATATTTAAGGTGTAGGCTTGTGTTAAGAATTTCTTTTCCTTCTTAAGTAGATTTGACTTACAAAAAATATATAGGCTATATCAATTATGAATGAACTTCTTAAGTAGATTTGACTTACCAACTGGCTTTTACGGGAACACGCCAATTGAGCAAATAATTCCCTTACCATTCGATTACCTCCAAATTCTATTTAACACTATTAATACGCTATTTTCAAGAAATTTAACCTGACTTCTTAAACTTTGAAGAATTATTTCTTCTTATTCTTTTTGAATTCTCTCTCTACTCAGATAACTCTATGACTAGCGTTAACTTAATTGTTAGAATCTTAGGCAGAGCCATCTTGGGTCGAGAAGCTGACCTTCATGTTCTCTTCAAGTCCCCTAATGTAGGTATTTTCAAGGTCACTCGAAAGTCTGTGTTTTGCATCATATGATATTTGGCTAATTTGTCATTCACCAACAATATTTTAGTCAATTTGAAATGTCATCATTACTGCGGAGCTTTATGGAGACAAAAGGGGGTGATTGCCCCCCAACTTTTTTTATGTAAATAATATATTTTTTAAATTGTTTGCTCCCCAAGAAAAAAAATTTATCCCCTAAAAGATGTTATGCAATTAATTTTTAAAAAAAATAATTTGCCCATCTTAAATTTCTATACTACCCATTCTATTTTACAAATACATTTCTTAATTTTATAAATGCTTCACTCATACGTAGGAGCAATCTATTTTATCCCTTTATTATTATTTTTAGTTTCCATGAACTTGTGTAGTGCCAAATTTCATTACGTCACGTCATTAACCTTCGCATTGCTTCTTTGATGTTCTGCAGTTTGCACCATGAGTAGAAACTATTTCCTTTCCCACTTTTACTTATTATATCACTCCCAAAGACTAGAGTCGCAAGTGGTAAGACTGTAATGCCGAGAAAAAGGCATATAGCAAACGTAAGTGCTCTAAGATCATTAGTGAATGGCACAATGATGATTCCTTTGAAGAATAACACTATGGCCCCGTTCGGATTGAATTAAAGGAGGAAATTTTGAATTCTCCTTCAAGTAGAATGAAAAAATGAGATGTTCGTATCTGCTTCTTCTTGAAGGAGAAGTAGAAGTAGAATGAGAAATTGTGATTAAAGTAGAATTCATATTTTGTAACTTCTCCTTTGAGGAGAAGTAGATTTATTTTTTCTTGACTATTTTGTCGTTTTATTCATCATAGTTACATCTTTTTTTATTATAATATCATAGTTAAATTTTATCATAATTATAAAATTTAAATTTAATTAA
>JASKGM010038736.1:3244-23129 GCA_034509205.1 Ceratonia siliqua
AATTCATTTAATAATGTCATTACCTGAAGTCTACTACTTCAATAATTTGATATTTATCATTTCCTTAGAAAAGAATCTCATTATTTCTATGTAGGTAATTTGAACACTACAGTCTTAATTGAATAGAATGATCAGCTTTATTCAACGACTGTGAATATTGTTTTAGATTCATCCAAAGACACATATCTTCTTTTGCATAACCCTTATGCAAATACATATTGGTTTATTATAATATAGGAACCTTAATAGCTAGAAAATGAAGCTTATATAAATAAACTATTTATTTATTAATATCAAAATGTATTTACTTCAAATTGGGAAATATAACTTGCTTTCTAAGGAAACCTATTCCCAACAACATGAACTCTATGCTTAATTGGGTTAAGAAATGTTTGTGCAAAAAAGATAAAAATTCATATCGCTTTTTTTCTTTTCTTTGAACCTATTCAGGCCAAAACTCTCTAAAACATTTGTTCTTCAAAATATCTTCTCATGTCTTCCAAACTTATGTTATCTCCTTTGTTTTGGGATCCAGGAAATCTATTTCTAATAAGTGCTAGAGCCAAGACCTCTTGAAATCTTTGTTTTGGAAAATACCTTCTGTTGATTTTTGAGATAATATTTTTTGGCATCTAGAACACTTGCATTTGACATGTGATAATTTATCTTTTAATTGGATGTTGTAACTTTATCATATTTTTGATGTTCCCCAAATGCTTTTGGTGATGCCAACGGAGGAGAGATAGTGCAATAATATGCCAATAGGCTTAAATATGTATGAAGTCACCAAAGGGGGAAAGAAATATGCAAAAGGAGAAGTAGCAATAGTTGAGATAAAGAAGAGAAGTAGCAATTTGTCTGGACGTGTTAACAATGAGATATACATATGCTTTTCTGTATCTAACAATGTATTTGAAATGTGAAAGCAGAATATTAAGTTGTGAACACGTACTAAAGTTTGTGCAAACAAGCTGTCCTATGAAAAAACAATCAATTAGAAGGAAACACACAAATTGAGGGGAAGCTTGAAAGAAAGACCATGCACATATTAAAGGGGAGTTTCTCTAAACTTTTAATGCTTACATTTGACTTGATATTTATGCATATTATTCAATTCATTGTCATCATCAAAAAGGGGGAGAATGTTGGGAAAATATTATATGAAATATGTTTTTGATGAGCCAATTAAGTTTAGATTAATCAAATCAAATTTAATAAAGAGAAAAAATGGAAAAAGATATATGGCACATAAATATAAATGCATTACACAGTAAATGAACTTGGAAGAGAAATAACAGAAATATAGGTTTCCAAGAAAAAGGAAAAGAGCAAGTAGAAATAACAATAGTGCATCTTTCCAGGAAAAAGAAACAAGCAAGTAGCAGAGAAGAAGAAACGAGCAAGCAGAACTAAGATAATAAAATAATATTTTTGTATCAGAGCACTGTAGCTGTTTCAAAATAAACACCCATCTAAAATGAAATTTATAATAAAAAGGAAAGTTTGGTTTTGTTTGAAAAATAATATATGCCATTTAGAAGCATTTTTGAAAAATCCAAATGGGATATTATTTTCTATTCAAAATGTGACCTTTGAAAAGATAACTTCTCTTGTCTTAGTTTGCTTGTGCAGCTTCAAAAATGAAAGATTAAAATTTAAAGAGAAGTTGAAACAAGCAAGAAAGCCATCTGATGAGAATCAATAAGCATAACGAAGGATCCATTGTATGTTCTGAATGAGCCTATTACAAAAGAAAGAGCTAAGAAGATCAAAGAAGCACTTAATGGGCTGATTCACAATATTTGGGCTGAACAAACATCAAGTGTTCCTTCTAAAATGCTACAAAGTATTAACTTGGGCCCCAAGGAGAATCTGGGCTTAATTAACGTAATCCAAGCAAGAGATGGGGTTGTTTAGCATGTGAATCATGTTAGGACTTCTTTATTATTATGTAGAAGTTGGGATTTGTTTATTATTAAGTATTTTTGTTGTATTTCCATGGGTTAGACCTTAATCCTTTAAGCCTGTAAATACCTACTTTTGTCCAGGAATTTATTAAACAAAATTAAATAGTTAAATTCAAAGAAATAGAAATTAAATAATAATAAAAATAGAGATAAAAAGAAATATTATTAAAAAAATTATTAATTAAAAAATGAAAAAAGAAGTAAAAAAAGGAAAAAGAAAGAGAAAAGAAAAAAGCCCAAAATCAATTTTTCTGGTAGCAAAAAAAAGGGGGGGCTAGCCCAAAGCAAAACAAAAAAAAAAGAAGAAAAAAGCAAGGAAGTCCAGCCCACACCCATTCAAAACTAGCCCAATGAACAAACAACCAGAAGGTAGCCCAAACCGGTCCATTACCCACACTTGATCCGGACTGACCCAACACCCATACTCGCCCGACCCGATCCAATAAAATCCTTAAATTCCCAAATCTCTTTTCTTTCCCCGATTCCCTTTCACCCTACCATTTCGCCGTTCCCATTTATCCCTGAGCACCTCGCCTACCTCTTTTCCCCAAATCGCGTCGGACCCTAGAACCACGCACTTGATTTCTGGTTTCCCTTCGCAGCGCCATTTCCTTTCCATCTCCTGCGCACAACATGCAGCTCCAGAACGGCACCCTTCTCTCTGAAATCCCTGATTTCATGCCCTCGGAGATCACGGTGAGGCTTGGCTGATCTGCTATAAAAGGAACGAAGGTAAGAGCATCAGAGGGTGTTTTTTTTAGAAGTTAAAACTAGAGATTTTTGAATCACATAGGGGGAAGACCGAGTGCTTCTGAGACCACACCAACCGAGGACAGGGGAGAGCTTTGGAGAAGGGGAAAATTGAGAAAAAATCAAGACCTAACTGAGAGCCTAGAAGGAGCTCCTAAAACAAGGAGTCACTGAGGGAAGAATGGGTTTTTTGGAAAATTAAAGAGGGGTCTTTAGCCATCTACGAAGAAGATAAGGTTGATTTGGAGATTGAAAGTAGAAGGAGTCGAAGAAGGGGATAAAAGGAGTCCTCAAATTCTAATTCAATGAGTTTTATTTCATATATTCATCTGTTCTATTTGAACATCATGAAATTAGGTGTTTATACTTAGCTTCACTGTATTTGTCTTGTCTAGTAAAGAATTCAGATTCTGTTAGCTGGATTTTATCCCTATGATTTATTTTTCTGCTTGCTTGATACATTTTGGGATTGGATTTAGGCTAATTTCATACTATCTAGCTCTGCTGCATATTTGGGCATTTAAATCCTTTTTATCTCTGTTTCCTAGTTTGATTGCTGCTTCGTTAATAGTATCTTATGATTATCAGTACAGAGCATTTCTTAGCTGGACTCATGTTGTTTATTTCTTTAAAATGGGGTATAGTCGCACTTTAATTACTGTTTTGCAAGGGAATCTCAGATCTGTTCTTTTAAACATGCTATAAGGAGCATCTGAACCTTTCTTTTAATCTGTTTGGCCATTTTCCCCACAATATACGCAGTAGTATACTGAGGCATTTTAATATGATGTGAACTTAAGGCTGGTTGCTGTGATGATCTACCATGTACATATGAGTCTCCTTTATAGTCAAGCTAGAATTGAACCAGATAACAATTATTTTGTTTGGTATGTGTTACCTTGTTTCCTTTTTTTGCTCCTAATTGAAACGTAATTTCATGTCAGTATGGTTTAGGTATGATGTTAATCAAAACATATTCCTGTTTGAATTACTGTATGTTTTTTTGTTGTAGTCAAAACGAATCTCTAGTTTCATTAGTTGTAATTAATAGATATTACTTTCCAGTTGCTGTTTTAGTTAAAAGGAAGTCTTTTGATCATTGATTCAAAGGAGCTTGTGGGTTTCTATGATTCATAAAAATAATTTTTTTAGTTCCTTTCTTTATGATTATAAAATTCTAATTTTATAGTTGTGTCCAAACCAGATTGAATGGTTCTGTTTATTATTATTATTAGTTCTTATTATTATTATTTTTGTGACATCTTGGTTGTTATTATCCTTTCTTACTTCTTCCTTGTGATGCATAATTCGGCTCCTTGGCTATCCTGTTTATCAACCTTCATGGTTATGTTTAGATGTCAGAATAAAAAAAGGGGCCACCTTATATATATATATGTGCAAATAATAAAAAGAGTCATCAAATAATAAAATCATTCTTCTTGGGTCCAAAGGCCAAAGATTTTCTTTTGACAAGAATTAAAGTTAGGCTCCAAAGGCCCAATTAGATGTAAAAGGGGTTTAAGATCCATTTCTCCCTTAAATGGCTTCAAGGGGCCCAATTGTTAATTTAAAAAAAAATGATTCGAAGCCCACCACTTCTTACATATGTTTAAAGGCTTAAATGAATGGATGCAAAAAAAAATATACTTACGGAAAAGACCAATATTCTTGTAAATAGCCTTCAATCCAAGAATAGACTATTTTCAAAAATTTAAGTTTAGCCCCGATGTTTTAGTAATTGCATATTGGTCTCTTAATTTTCAAGAATTATATTTTAACCCCCGAAGTTCCTAAAAGTCACGTTTTGACCCCTATTTCTTTCTAAATGTTTTGAAAGGCTTTTAGTAGAAGTTTAAACTTCTCCAAAGTTCCTATCTTCATGGGCATTCAGTGAAATTATATATTTCCCGATGTCCCATTTTCTCACGAGCTTTCAGTGGAATTTTATTTTCCCGAAGCCCTAACTTTCTCTGGCATTTAGTGAGGGTATGTTCTTCCCAATGTCCAATCCCCATTCAGGTTTTAAGTATAATATTATATTTCCCTAATGTCCTAACATTCACAGGCTTGAGATCATACATCTCACTTAATCTATTAATTAAACTATTTTGAACTACGTTGACCTTGATCCCTTTCAGGGTACGTAGGCACTTACTTGGTAAGGCAAGTCCAGTTATTCATTTTTTTGACCACTATTATTTTATTAATAAAAAAGGGGTAATTTAAATAAATTAAAATTGTTTAAGCACAAACAATTTAGGGTAACCGTTCTTAGGGATGGACATTGTAGGGTGCCTAACACCTTCCCTACGTGTAATCAGACTCCCGAACCCTCCCTCTGGTTACAAGGGCCAGTTTTTCATTCTTTTTTTTTAAGAATCCCAATTATCCTTCTAATTAATTGGTAGCGACTCCATTTTCTTTGTGTTTTCCCTTACGCACCCAAAGTCATAAAATGATGGCTATTTCACCGGCCGTCACGTTGTGACAAAGCCCATGCATTTTTAGGGTTAGTTGGCTTAGGTTTTCTAATTGTATTTTGGTAGCCACCTATATAAGTGACATTTTTGGCTTTGTAAAGGCATACTTGAATATTATGAATTGAAAGGTATATCCTTCTTCGGTTCTTCATTGAACTCTTGAACTTATTAGGAACTTCATTCTTATGGCATTCTACCCCCGACTTATCAATCACATTCTCATCCTTTTCTTGAGTGTGGCGTCAATATTCTTCTTATACGTCTGGTTCATGTTTGTTTTAAGCATTGGGTCAAGGTCTATTATACCTCTGGTTCATGTTTAGGTTAAACATTGTGTCAAGGTTTGTTTATCAAATCTAATTTAGAACTTTCTTGGGCAATCAAAAACTTGTTTCGTTGTGGGAATCTTATAAGTGCATAACTTGTCATGTTTTCATAGTGAATTCTCCTACATTTACTTGCTTTGTTCTTGAGTTTCTTGTATTCTTAGATTTTTTTTATGTTTTGTAGGTGTTTTTGATGTGGAAAGTAAATTATGAATGAAGTGATGCAAGTTAGACAAGGTTTGGAGGAATCTAGAGGCAACCTAAGATCCAAAAGTGAAGAAAAATACTTCTAAACCCAAGAGTTTAGTGGCCCAGCACCCAAAGACAGTGCTGTGGCACCCAAAAGCTAAAGAAAATCCTGCCAGGGCCTAAAGCCACAATGCTGGAGCCATAATAGGTGGGCGCTGCGATGCCCAATGTGAAATCCCCAAATTCAGAAATTAGGGTAGGTACTGTAGCACCCAAACACCAGAGCTACAGTGCTCGTCGACTTCTTTCACTTTAAAAACACTTCTCCCACCTCATTTGCACAAGTTTAGCCTGTGAAAAATTAGAGAGAAGCCAGAGAAGAGAAGAAGAGAAGTGGAGGAGAGCTTCAACAAGGGGATTTGGCAAAGATTGATCTAGATAAAGATCTTCAAAGAGTTTTATCTTTCTTTTTTTCCTTCTTCCCTATATCTTCTTGTGCTCATAATGGATTTGGATTGTATATTGGATGATTTTGTGATGATGGTTTGCTAAATCCCTTGGTTGAGGGTGAACTCAATGCTTTGGACACAACTTTGTAATTAAATATTTATGATGTTCCTAAACTCTTCTTAAATGATTGTTTATGCTTTTCTACTTGATTTGTTCATGATTATTGCTTGATTTTGTTTAGGAGGATTACTAAATTGATTCTCTTATTCATGATAGCAATTTGTGGTTATGGGAATGTCTATATCTTGAAAACTATGAAGTGGAGCATAACATAGGTTAAATAATCTAAGCGATTGAGATTATTGCCTAGATTTACTTATCTTTATCATCTTAATGCTTTCATTGGAATAAATCTAGAGAGCATTTTCTAGGTTGTTCATTGAATAGGGAGTAAGTAAGGAGCATTCTTTTATTTAATGACAAACTAAGGGAAGATTGGGATAGTAGGACTCCTACTATCATAATAGGAAGTTGGGAGTATTGTCAAGTTTATGATCATAATGAGTAGTTGTCTATGATCACTTTTTGTTTTCTAATGGTAAAGAGTGAACCCTTATCTAAGTCTCTTACCTTATTCTCATTTTTGGTTGTTTTGTTCGTTTTCGGTTGTTTATTTTATTTCTTATTTTATCTTTAGTTTTCTTGTTTTCAACACCTCCCCTTTTTATATTTTAGTCATTGATTCTTTAATTCTATTAGTAACTTATCAACTAAACCCATACCTCTGTGAGAGAATGATCCTTGCTCATAAAATCAAAATACTCATCACTATACTACAAGGATTTATTTGTGTGTTCTCATTTGGAAGGCCATTTGTGAATGCATCATAATCGCATCACCATGTGCCATCAGAAAACAACTTTATAGCAGACCTAGTAGCCACTGTATTCAAAATGTGTGAAGCCGCAATGGCTAGTGAAGCTCAACATTCATATATGCAACTATAAATAGCCATCTTTAACTTGCAAGAAATTTAGCCTTGTAGAAGAAAAGAAAATATATATCCAAAGGGTGTCTTGCTAGGTTTATCTGTGAGAAATATCTAGTGGTTGTGGGGTTGCCCTGTGAGGTTGTAAAAGGCTATGACTTCTTAAGCATATGTTAGAGTTTTGCTAGGTTCTTGAGTGAAAAAACCTAGTGGTTGAGAGGTTGCCTAAGGTGGTAGTAAAATCCTGTGAGTCCTTGAACTTGTGATTGAGTTTGACTAGGTTCTCGAGAAAAACTCAGTGGGAAGATAGGTTAACTAGAGTGTTGGTTATAAAAGCTACAATAGTTTGCTCCTGTAATTGTTGTTACCCATATAGTGAAAATTTCTTTACTTTGTGCTTGGAGAGTAAATGTAGGATCTAACATTTGTTGGATTTGAACCATTATACATCTTGGTGTGATTCTCCCTTGCTTTTATCTCTCATTTATTTTCACTTGTTCACAGTTTTATGATCTGGTTGTTCAAATGTGTTTTTAACATTAAGTGTAAACCCTTGATTTAACTAAAATCTTTATTTGGTGGATTTTATCTTTGAGCATATTAGTCAAAGGTTTCTTACCAAGCAGCCTGAGTTTTTAAGTTACCAGGAGTTTAATCTTTCAGTTAAAACTTGCTTGTGTAAGTCATTAAGAAATGAGCAACCTAGTTTTCTGGTTACTTATAAAATTTTCTACCTGCTCAAAAACATTTTTAAATCTTAAAGCACCCAATTTAAGCCCATCTTTTTGGGTGTTTAACCCTATTTAAACTAACAAAAAGTAATTTTCAATTACTGCATCAAATACAAAATGACTTTTGCTTTTAATAAAAAAATTTTTTAAGCCCATACAAATGGGCTCATAGTTAAGCATTAAACCTTAACATTTAAAAATTATGAAACTATTAATCTCAACAATTTAAGAAGAACCTTATATATATGCGTGTGAAAATTAAAAATATGTTCTTTACTAATTAATTAGTTAAAGAATTTTTTCATACTTTGAAAATCCTGGAAAATCTCCTTATCCCTGGAAAACATTGAAAAACCTTGAACAACCCTTAAACCCCTTGAAAACCCCCAAAACCCTAAAAACCTTAAAAAATCGTAAACCCCCTAAATCTTGAAAACCCTTAAAACCCCCTAAACCTTGAAAACCTTAAAAATCCTAAAAACCCCTAAACCCTGAAAATCTTGAAAATCCCCTAAACACTGAAAGTCCTGAAAAACCTTGAAAACCCCCTAAGCCCCTTGAAACATAATGTATTTTTTGTTTTTTGGCAAGACAGAATCACCATGTCTGTTTGGCAAGGATTTAACTCTTATAGTGCAAGGTCTATTTTATATAACAATAAAATGTAAGTAGGTAAAAAAAAATCAAGAGAAGTTGCAATTGTTTACATAAAATCTTTTTATGTAGTTATCCATAGAAGTTATAAAAACAAATATGACCTAATGTAAAAAACTTATAAAATTTAATTGAAAATACGGTAAATCCTGTATTGATAGAAAATCTTTTGTAAAATCCATATTGTAGAACGCCTGTTTTTTGAATATATATTACACCCAAACACAAGTTTTCTTTTTATCTAATCCAACCGTAGCGGAAAAACATGTTAAACAATAGTAGTAATGAGTTCATGTCATTAACAAAATAATCAATTAGTGGCAGCCACGATACAAAAAATTCTAGCTGTTAAAGCTCTAGATATGCCAACCATTTGGATTAAAACCATAAAACCTGGAGCTGTTAGGATATATTTGGTTTCAATTTCTAGTACTTTGGTGAAGTTGAGGGGCGATGTGAGTGTGGGTTGAGGCGTCAGCCTCATTCATAACATCACCAGTCTTATTGGTGGTCTGGGAGATTTGTTGCGTGTTATTTTGGGAAGCATAGAATGTGTGGTGTTTCTGGTAGTAGACTTTTATCATGACCCAAGTTCTTTTCCAGATGGAATGGTTTGGATAATGCCATCTAAGGAACATAACTGCGTGTATCATGAGAGCTGATGATGAAGCCACCCCTGCCATCAGGAATAGTCCACGGAAGCTGTCAAGATCAAGAATATAGGAACCATCCACTGCAGAGTGCTGCGGACAACCGGTTTCGTTCCTGAACCATTTGTTTTCTATTGCCTTCATGAAATCTTGATTCTCCTCTGTTAAGTTTAGTATAGCCCTCGTAACATCAGTTACAAGAGGGGAATTTCTTCTGAAGGCCTGCAAGTGCAACCCATCAAAATTATTAAGAAAGCCCTATAACACTTCAGCTTGGACAAATAACACTACTATATGTGGAAGGCACTTACAAAACCAAATCCTGCAGTTTTATAAGTAGGTCCCATAGTGGTATATTTGGAGCAATAGCTTGCTTGTATAAGTCTGATATAGGGAATTTCGTCGAAAGCGGCAGCAATACCTCCGTTTCCGCTTCCAATTGTGAAAAGTCGATCACATTCTTCCGGAGAATAGTAACCCTGAAGCCTGCTTTCATCAAAGCCCATATTTTTTAAAAATTCGTAAGTATAAGAACCAAACTGGTATCCAACAGAGTCCCCACTCTGTATGAGCTGATTCACGTCAGTCACAGTCGGTCGGAGCTGTTGAACTGTCAAAAGCGTAGTGAAACTAGCAGTATAACTCTGAGTCAGTATGAGCACCACAAAAACCCATATGATCACCACAAATCTCGTCAAGTTGCTATGAATTTTCTCCCCTGTAATGAAACCAGTTAGTATTTGATGGTTCTTTGGAAAAAATGAGAGACACAGAAGATAAATTACTTTGGGCAAAAACCATGGTTGAGAAGGAAAACCAAAAGCTAGTGCCAATTTGATATGAGGGAGAACCCCTGAATTCTTCGTTGATTCGGTGTTCAAGTACCCAAACCACCAAACCAATGAAGACAAAGAAGAAGCCACTTGTGAGCCATAGTTCCCATGTCAAGGGCTTCAAGAAAATCCAAGCCTTTGTCTTGTTCTTCTCTTTGGTTCGCACTATAAAAGTTGCTCCGCTTTCGGTGAACGGTAAAGTGAAGTCCACATACAGGGACCTCTTAGCCATAATTGTTACATCTCCTACCACTGCATCAAATTTCTGTGCAACCGGATAATGCAAATGGGTATATGCAGAAGCAGCATGGGGATTTTCCGGCAAAATATTAAAAGAAAAAAAAAGGAAGAGTAGGGGAGATATCTCCGGGGAACTATTCCTTTGTTCTGCAATATTTAATTATTCTGACAAGGAGGTTCAAATCTATTCATTTTCTTTTGTTTAAGCTTTTAGCAGTAGAATACTAGAAATTATTACCACCAAAATTCCAGAATCCAGATCGTAAGCATAAAACCAATGTTAGAAGCGTGAATGATTAATGAGAGAAGTCTTACCCCAAGATAGGTTTGCTGGATCAAATCATCGAAGTATATGCCTGGGAGGATTTGATCATACTTGGGCTTGCTGAAAGGGATGAATTGATAAGGAACAATGTAAGGTAATGCACCCATTGCCGCCTTGAAAACTTCTATGCAGTAGCCACTGATTTCTGTAGTGTTAGTACCAGGGTCATAACTCACACCAACCATTTGAGTGAATGCATTTTCATGTTTTACTGGAATTCCTACTCTGAGCTTCTTCCCATTTGCGACTAGATTCCACCCTTTAGGAGCAGAGGAAGAATCCCCTGCCCATATAATTGGTCCCAGATTGGCCTTTGATGTAGAATATGTGCTCATGTCCGTGTAACCTAGTTTTCTTTGCAGTCCGTTCATTGGTGTCCAAAATCCTATCACTCTTTTTCCATCACCAAACACGTTGATTATCTGAAAAGTTGATGAATTGACTTCTCCATTGACCAAACTGAACTCCCCTGCCAGGCCTTTAAATTTGGTTTTGAATAGCGCTTCCCGTAGTTTTGGACCACTTTGAGAGGCCCCAGGAGTTTCAAAATCTGTTGCATTACTAGAAGCATTTGCCTTTCGGAAATTGAAATTTGTAATCCCAGCCATCTCAACTGCCATGGCTAGTGCTGTTGCAGCATCGTAGGCCCATAGACCCAAAACATTCAAGTGAGCTCCTATGATGCTGGGATTTTCTTTTTGAAATTTTGTTTTCCATCGAACTTCAAAATCTTCTTGCTCTTTGGATTTTGGAATATAGCTAGTCACACCTAAAACCCCTTGCATTGAATCGGTGACTGAAGAATTCATCCAATTCCAACTTAAGAGATTACTCATCGAGGTGGTCATGATCCAAACATAGCCTTCGCTCATCATCCCAATTTCTCTTGCCTTGGTGAATAGACGAGAACCCAGGATGGGTGACATATGCACAATAAAGACTCTGTTGGACATCATTCTTAATTTGGAAAGCTCTTCAATGATTTGTTGGTCGGTTGCCCATGGGGAAATTGCACTTTGATAGGGAACACGTACATTTGCCTCTTGCATGGCTTTAATCATGGAAGGTATTATCTCCTCCCCATATATGCCTTCTAAATAGATGGGCACCACTTGATTCCATTCAAAGGCTTGAACAATTGCTGCAAGAGCTGGTATTTGAGCTGTGTCGCTCTGTGCGATTTGGATAAAATAAGGACTGTGAGGGTTATTTAGAGACGGGCTTGTAGCTGAAAATGATATGATGGGAACCTGAGCTTTGTTACCCACATCAATAACAAAGTTGGCCTGCCTCGAGTATTGTGGCCCTATGATGGCTTCCACCCCTACATTCTTTATCAAATCTACAGCTTCATGAATTTGAAAAGAAAATTAAGTCATATTAATTTGCTTATACTGGAGACTTAGGCCTGTAGTTGAGCATAGTGTTAATTGTTAATATATAATCTATCTATTTGCTGTATTAATACTTGAGAATAGATCATTAAAAGGAAATAGTGTATGGTATTTGTACCTGCTGAAGCAGCCGCAATCACCTCTGTATTGGAATTCCTGATGTTGAGAAGAAGCCTAGTTTGGTAGAAACTGTGGGAAACGTAGAAGTCAGAGAGCGCCATATGGATGCAGCTCAAACCCAGCTTCCCAATCCATGTGTCTGCATCCAGAACCACGCCGACATTTACAGGGACCGTCGTATTTGGTCCCATTGCTAAGCAAGTACACATCAAAACATACAAGACAGAAAGGCGACCGACAAATTTCATGGCATTCATCAACAGTGTTTGATTCCTTGAACTTGTTTAGGTATTTCATGAGGGAGAGTTGATTAAATAAAATGGCGAGTGAGTAGATGGCATGCATTTTCTGTCCAATTGAACCGAGTGAACACAGTAAATGTTCGCAAAGACTTATTTCATTTCGGTTCAAATTTTGACAAAATCAAACCCCATTGTGTGGTATGCTCAAGTTCAATCATTTTCATGCTCCAGTGAGTTGTATTGTATAATAGGGACAAAAACTTCGTAGGTTGGAGTTCTTGTGGAATATGTGGAGGTGCAGGGTCCACTTTTTGACATTTATTCCCTTTACTTCGAAATTAATAAGCAATGTCTTATGACAAAATATATATACTTTGATTTCGTCAAAGTCAAAGTACAGGAAAGAAATGTTACATTTCAATTGAACAAAGTGAAGAAGGATTATTCAAATATAAATTATAATAAAAACACCAACTGTTACATTCTAAGAGATTGATTTTGCACAAATTAAAGCTCGCCAATTATAACGAATAAGAAAATACTTCATCTAATTGTCTTTTAGGAAGCCATGAAATTATTCTACAAGCTTTGAGCTATTACTATAGTAATCATACCTCTAAAATATATAGAAAGAAGAAATCAAAATGGTAACGTTGAAGAATGTATTGGGAAATTTGTTATCTTTAAATTAATAATTCTGTTTATTAAATACATATGAGTACTCTTGTATTTAGAAAGTAACTGTTGGTGTTTTTATTATAATTTATATTTGAATAATCCTTCTTCACTTTGTTCAATTGGAATGTAGCATTTCTTTCCTATACCTTGACTTTGACCAAATCAAAGTATATATATTTTGTCATAAGACATTTCTTCTTAATTTCTAATTAATTGTTTGATTACTTACATTGAGAGAAAGATTGTTGAAAAGTTTGATACGGATTCTATTATTGATGAATTTTATTATATGAAAGAATAACGTGCACAATTTCAATAAAAGTACGATATATTTATATTTTATAATTTAAAATTTTAATATTAATTATTAAAATTTACTTTGGCTTTTGATCCTTCCCTTAGGAGATTTCTAGATCTGTCCCTGTTAGTACTGAGTTTTTTTCCCACGTGCAGGTAAAGCAGTTTTATATGGAGATGGCTAGCTTACTTGGTTTTTATTTTTTTTAATTTGAAAATGATGTGGTTTTTAATATTTGAAAAAATTTATAAAAAATAATTAAAATGTTATTTTATAAGAACATATGAAAATTTGTAGAAATAATTTTATTGAGGTACCTTATTTTATTTATATTTAAACTATTTATGTATTGGGTCATTATGTATTGAAAATTTATTTTTTAAAACTTTAAAATATTTTTGAATAAGAATTTATTTCTTTTAAACATCAGTTTAAAATATAATATATCTAGAGTTTTCTCAAAAAAATAGTTTGGTCATTCTGGGTCTTTGGAAATGGAACATTTCTTCATTTACGTTTAATTTGACAAAATCAAGTTGGCCACAAAACATCTCTTACTATAAAAAAAGGTTACTATAACTTGGAGAGAAAGTCTTCTAATGCAGGCTTTCCTTTAAATAGTAAAATAAAAAATGGTTGTTAAAAAATTAAGAAGTTCAAATTTTTATATAAATTTTCATAAAATGCATTGTGACGGAAGCGATCTTGGAAATGTATAAATTATCACAGGACTAGAGGCAGGTTTAATTATTAAATTGTCAGATTATCGAGATCTTGTGCCATGTCTCGTTAAATTGTGGCAGTCCAACGTACACTAGATCGACATCCACCATTTAATCCTTTTTTTCTTTGCATGCATCTCGAGATGCATTTTTTTAATTTTTTTCCTTTACAATCGTAGTCATCTAGTATGCGTTCAATGACCGCAATTGCTTGAATGAGACACCATGCAGTTGAAAGAACAAAAATATATCTATTATCCCTTACAACTAAATAAGAGTAGTAGTCAGATAATTGAATGTTTTAGGAGATCATAGAACATAAAACCTCATCTAATTATACAAGTAGAAATGTGTGGGGTTTATAAAGGAATGGAATATGGATTTAATTTGGTTTTGCAAGGGCCACTTGTATTTCTATGTCCTTATTTTGAGGTGCATGACCATATGAATTAGTGTCATCAGAGTGTGCACTCAACATTCTTTGGTCACCAAGAAAGCAAGAGTTGGATTCAGTGTGACTAGATGAACTTCGGGAGGTCTCAACTGCACCCAATTGCAAAACACACTTTGCAAGTTTCACTTTTTCTGAAAGTGTGAGAGTTTAGGTCTTTCTAGTCAAACATCTTTACTAAGATCCCAATTCATCTCCACTTTGAAGTAATGGGATCATAGCATAGTAAGATATGTTTGGACTGATATAGGAATGTAATGGTGAAGATTATGAGTGCAAGTAAAGATGCAAGCCCTGTAATGAGAAATAGGCCCCATAAGCTTTTAAGGCCAGGACTATTTGAAGAATGAGTCATCATATTCTAAGGAATTGCTATTCTTGAACCATTTTATTTATTGTTTTAATTTTATCTCCCTAAGTCACATATTCAGGATTGCCCTTGAAATGACAGCTACAAAAGCATAACCTTTAGGGACACCTACAATTTATCCACCAAAATATTTAACACACACTGCTAAGATACAAATAACAATAGAGACACAAAACTGCAAAAAACTAAGCTCATACTGAACTTACAAAGACAAAGCTCCTATATTTGACAGTAGGTTCTACCATGCATACATGGAGCAGTAAGTTCGAAGGAAACGTCTCACATAAGTAATTTCTTCAAATGTAGCAAAAATGCCACCATTTGATGCAGGAGCTTCTCAACTAGAAGGCTAAGATTTAGCACAAGAGCTTGCCCAAGCCCAATAAGTGACGATCATGCTATCAGGGAATCAACATTAGACCCAATTTACCTTGAATGTTTAGACGTCTAATCCAAGTCCATGAATATTTTTTGGAAAGCTTTACATGTCAAGTTTCTAATGGATTAAGCTACACTTGATTTGGAATTTTCTAGAATTAGTTATAATATTTTTATTAAAGTCTGTCGTAAAGTCTTCAGTCAACAACTTACATTTATTGCTTAATTAAATAGCTTAGTAATATGTTTCTCCACATTGAGAACAAAAATAAGCTTTTGCTTTTAGTTTTCCTATTCTTTGAGTGATTAGGAATCTTACGGGACTTTTGTAGACTATTTAGATAATTCAAAAAATTGAAGAGCCTTTCATGCCTTCTTCTTTTAGTTTTGTATGTCTTTGGTGGATTCTAGAGGGTGGTGAGTACACAAACTTTGTATCTCTAAGGTTGTGGGTTCCTTAGGGTGGTGGCATTTATCTAACCCATTCTTTTATTTTTCCTTTTATTAGAACATTTTTTATTTCTAGTTGTTTCTCCTTGTAGACTTAATGTATCTGGGTGTTTCTTGATTTTCATAGCTCAAGATCTCTTCTTTCATTTAGCTTTGGAATCACTCCATTCTGAGTTGTGTGCTATGAGATATAGGCGAAAATAAATTGTGATCACAAATTGGTTGTTCATCTTCTTCATATGATTTCCAACCCATATTAGATTTGGTATCAAAGCACGATTCATATGGTTGTTCATGGTCATCGTATTGAGAATCTAAAGAGGGATATTTGTGATTTAGAGATGGGTGAAATGAGAAGACAAATTCATGAACTCCAGCAATGTCTTAAACGCTATGAAGATTTTGATGATTACGATAATGAATTTTTAGTTGACGGTAATGAGAATCCATTTCATGGTGATCTCTAGGATTCTAGTGATGATGGTTCTTCTTCTAGATGTAATCAAGGGAGAAGGAACAATTCTTTTAGAAGGGAGATTGATACAAAGATTGATATTCCAGAATCTGAAGGAAAAATGCAACCTGATAAGTTTAAAGATTGGCTACACACTGTAGAGTAGGTGTTTGAGTTCAAGGAGTACCCAGAGGAATGCTAGGTGAGTTTGGTGGCGCTCAAACTAAATAAATATGCTTCTATGTGGAGGGAAAATTTGAGCAAGCAATGAGCTTATGAAGGCAGGAGCACAATCAAAATTGGGAAAAAAAATGAAATAGGAGTTAAATAGGAGATCTTACCAGAAAACTACTGGATGGATATCTTCTTAAAAATCTGAACTTTACAACAACAAAGCATGAGTTTGGAGAAGTATACCACTAAATTTGAACATCTTATGTTGAAATGTGATATGATAGAATCGGAAGAGCAAACCATTGCACATTATTTAGGGGGATTGAAGAAGTAAATGGGAGAAGATGTTTGCTTGTAGCAATATTGGTCTTTTAATGATGTAACAAAGCTTGCCTTGACTATGGAGAGACAGAAAAGGAGGTTCACAAGAATGTTTCCAAACTAACCATTAGATCACTCTATTCAAACCAGGGGAGTACTTATAATGCTAAGCCATTTTCATCTAAGCTTACTGGTCATATGTCTAATTGTTGGATCTAGTGATTACTCCTAGGTGTTTACGGTACAAGCATGGTTTTTAATTTTTTCCTAAACATTACAAACTTGTAAAACTTATGAAAACAAAACACCAAAGCAAAATCACATCATGGCTAAATAGAAGATGGAGTGGAGAATTTTCACATACCTCCTATAGTCACTTTAATTTGGCTGTTTGTTTCCTGACCAAGTGCACTTACTGCCTATTCTTTGGGAAGCACCAATCCACGGAATTTATGATAAATAGGTTTAGTGATTGGAAGAAAATAAAAAATGAAAGAAATAAATATATAGCCCTCTCAAAATTGAAATATAAACCTTCCATTTCCCTTCAAGTATGGCATGTAGAAATTGCACTCAAGTAACACTCAAACCCCTTTACTTAAGCTTTCAGGCACTCAAGAATAAAAGTAAGGAAATGTGCTTGATAGCTGCCAAGGCTATCAAATTATATTAATTTATAACTGATTCACCAAAACTACTTACAATATAAGGTAACATCGGGTCGAGCCCTTGAATCACTCTAATTATACAATCAAATCAAGAGGTTAACAACCAAGGGGGAAAGGGTTTTGCAAACTAATTGACTGAGAGTAATTAAAATGATAAATTGAATTAGGAAAATAACCAATCCAAGGAAATTAACCAATCTTGATTTTAATCCATCCCTAATCACTATGGACTCGTTCAATCATTAACAGAATTCTTGGTCTTATATCACATCAAGAAGCCTCAAGATGATCCATGGATCTCCTACTAGATAAGCATCTAGAATTTGACCAATCAAGGTTTCATAAATTAAGCATCCATCTAAACCCGAATTAACCTAACAACTAGAATCAAACTAAGCTAAACAATTCATCACACACCTTTGATGCCTTGTTCAATCTCTGCAATGTTCTTTTAACATATGGTAAATAAACAGTTATCATATTAACATCCCAATCAAATTAAGCATCAAGATTACCAAACCCTAGGATTGATTAAAGGTTCTATACCTCCATGAACAAGGGGGAAGAATTACAGAAAAGCAAGAAAACTTAAAGAGAAAAGCTAAGCAAGAGAATGAATGAAACACAACTAATTAGGATCCCCCTCCATTATGCTACTGTCCTTCCTTATAAGTATCTTTAAAAATATGTAATCCACTTCTACCCCTAGGTTAGAATTAATCCTCTTTCTCTTAGCTTTAATTGGAAACCTAGTTTGCCTTAATCGGGCTTAGGATGAGAGAGTTAGGCTTAATTTACTCTTAATAGCTCTTTGGACTCATCAGCTGATTTCAAGGGGTGCTAACACCATGAGAACACCATGGCTTGGATAAGTAATCTTCACAATAATTGAATTTTTATGTCTCAGTTTTCCAATAGAACCCGGTTTCAACTCCATATGACACCTACAGCCCAATTTATGGCCCAGTCTTTGCATACTGTCCAGGTTCCAGCAACAGCATCTTTGTTCTGACTTCTAGGTTTTAATATGGCTGCTAGACATCTAATTCAAGCTCTACATCAAAGTTGCAGGGATTTCTCTCAGATTTCCTACAAGGTAAAATTCATGATTATCATATGTCTAGCGCCCAAGTTATGGCCGAAATACATAAGCAGTGTAAAATTCCCAATAATGTTGAAAAATACAATTAAGCCAATTGGAACCCAAACTTATAAAATGTGGCCAAGCCTAATCAACTAAGCACAAAAGTGGTTTAAGGGACTAAATATGAGGGTTAACTAATGTATAAAAATCGTGTTTATCAAATTCCCCAACACTTAGATTTGGCACGTCTCGGGCAAAATAGAACTTTAGCACTAGGAAACAAGGAATAACAAACAAACTCAATAGCTGAAGACTCTAAAAGACTTGCTTTCCAATGATATTCAAGAATGCAAAAATCCATAAGCAATAAGAGTGGCCAAGGGTGCAAGAGGTCAAAACATTCATGAGGTAACATTTCTTCACGTCACAAACCAACAAACAAAGTAGCTTTAATTGAAAAGCATGAGTCAAGAATGATAGGTCCTCACAAGACAAACTCTTAATCTCTCAAGTGTTTGAAAGGTAGGTATTTCACTCAATTAAGCCCATGAGAAAAGTTGCACTGCCATAAGCTTGCTTATCTTCTACTTCTCTACTACTCAAACATATGCACACACAAATTAAAAGAACTTTATTCATGGTTGTAATGTGGCCAAGGTAAGGGAAGGAAACAATACAGATATGACAAGCTAAATACCCAAGAGAATAAAATAGCATTGATGGGGAACTCAAATGACAAGCCAAAACTTTTACTCCAAATCTATGTATGTAAAGCATATTCTCCTTGTATATTCCTTCCTTTTTATTTTCTTTCACAACCTTCTTTCATTTATTCATTACTTTTTTTTCCACCAAACACCTTGCATATTGACATTAATTTGCACAACCTCCATGCTTGTACTATTAGTTCCCTACAAGCAAAAGGGCTCTTCCAATATAAATGAACCAATGCTCTCCCATTCCCTAAGGTAAGGTAAAAACATGGTTTTTCACATAGGCATATAATGAGCTAAGACAAGGGATAGGTAAATAGGCTCAAAGGGGTTAATCAAAGGGAAATGATGCAAGGTTGGCTATTTGGTCAAAGTAGCTAATTCAATAAAGAATGTCGCAATCATGTTTATATATGCAAGTGAAAATGTAGCCTCAAAAAGAATCAAAGCAAGTTCTAGAGTGATGAATTTCAATGAGTGAAAATGACACAAGAAGGAAAAGAATGGCACAAAAGCTAAATCCATCTATCAAAAGGCGCAAAATCTCATAAGGCAAGCATCTATCAAACTCAATCACCAACCAACATCCAAAACCAAACATGTGAAATTCAAGAGGGAAGATAATTTATTCAATTATGCTATGAACCTTGAATTGCAATTGCTTTCAAGGTTACGAATGTCAAAAATCCCAAAACATCATTGGAAGGCAATTTAAGAACAAAAAAAAATTGACAAAAACAAAAGCAGCAGAAAAAAACTGACAGCACAGAAGAAAACAGCAAAAA
>JASKGM010038747.1:0-23121 GCA_034509205.1 Ceratonia siliqua
GAAACTGAGCTAATCATTGATCAAGATCATTGACCAAAACCAGAATCAGTCAATAGTAACCTTAATACAAGCTGGTTCATATCTTAGATTACACAGAAAATTCAATTCTCATGTGCATCCTAAACCATTTTTCTAGCTGCGAAGTTAGTGAACTAGCAATTCCGGTGTTCTCATAGTCTAGACCTCGAGCCACTTTGATACATGAAACCACCATTCAGAATCTCAGGTTTAAAATAGCCTTTTAGAGTTAGTTTTGGCAAATTATCAAATCCAGATTGACAATGTGTCAACACAAATCAAGTCCAGGTTCTAAATAACTTCCCCAGACATTCTTACAGTAGATATCAGTTTTTAAAAAAAAGAAAGAATAAGTGTTAACTTTGAGTTATCATGCATTTTCCAAACAAAATCCAATTATTGGCTTAGGAACACTAATTTAACATGGTTAGAAATCACAATTAAATTTTAAACCACCAAAATAACATACAAGAGAACATGAATCACTTTGAATTCCTCAGAGTGATGTCTCAGGCACAATTACAAGCTTTAAACCCCTCAGAAATTCCCAAACTGAAGTAAGAACTAGCACCGAAAACTAAACTTTGCAAATCACATACCAAAAATCCATGTTCTAAACCATACATTAAATCCAAATTACCCCTAAATCAAAAACTCGGCCACCACGGATTCTAAGCAAAACAATAAATAAAATGAAAGATGAGAAGCCAAACCCATAAAATCCCGAGATGGATTCGAGGGATCCCATTCTTACAGAATTAACGTTCAAAACCCCACAACTACATACTAACAATTAGAAAGAAAAGAATCCCCCTACCTCTCTGAATGTTTCACGGAAATGAGATCTTCCCTTTTGATAATTCTTCAAAAATTCGTTCCTTCTCCTCTGTGAGCTTCAGAAATGCCTTCTCGGTGTTCTTCTTCCTCAGATTATGTGTAGGGAAGGATTCCAAATCAATGGGCCTCCTCTGCAGTTTGACTTCATTTCGGTCTCCCCTATTTCTGATTTCTCTCTTTCAAATTCTAGACCTCCTCTTCTTCCCGTAACTCCCTCTCTTAGTGATTTTCTCCCCCTTCGATCCCTTTTACTCTTTGGTCTCTTCTCCCTTTTAAACTCTCAGTTCCCCCTCCCCCCCCAAATTGCTTTTTTCTCGGCCTCGGTTGATTCCCCTTTGTTTCTCCCTTGAAGTCCTCCCTTACTCTTGCCGTTTCAATCTCTGATTCTCGTGATCTCCTCTTTTCCTTTCTGTTGTTGCCTATTTTGTAGACGTTCAAGTGAATCAAATCCCGTGATGGCCGCAGGAGATCATCCGTGAAGGAGGCGAAAAGGGACAACTGCATGACAGGGGCGCGAGGAGATGACGGGTGCAGAGTTGAGGGGAACTGGGGAGAGAAGATAATTTGGGATTTTTAGGGATTTAAGTGGCGCGGGTCAGCAGGTACGGGTTGGACCGGTTTGGAGTTGTTGGGCTGGACAATTGAGTGGACTGGGCTGAGAATGTTTTTAATTTTTCCATTTGTCCCTATTTTTATTTCTTTTTCTTTTTCTTTTCATTTTTTATTATTTAATTATTTTGTTAATTCTGCTATTTAATTATTAAACACAAAACTTCAAGGGACACCTGGATAAAATCGAGGATTTACAATCAAATTAATAAATACATTATTAATTGATAAATCATTAGATAATTTGATTATCTAAATTCTCCTTAGTAGGTGTGTGGATTCCTAATTGTTAGGGATTAATTTTTTGAATTTCACTCAAATGCTCTTAATTGACCTAGGATTAGCGTCCTATATATGCAACCTCTCTCTCTTGTGGCCATCCAAGTGAAAAGAAAGAGAATGAGTGTGAGCTAGCCATTTACTTGAGAAAGAGAGAATGGAATTTTTGAGAGAAAAATGCCCTTTAGTTGAGAGCTCTGTGTGAGAGAGAAATATCCACTTTCTTCTTTTCCTTGTGACCAAGAGTGTTGTGAGCTTGAGTAAAAGAATTTGAGTGTTTTGATGGTGCAATTCCACATGTCACAATAAGAAGAACAAAAGGGGAAGGCTTTCTATTTATAATTTTCTAAAAGCTATATTTTCTTTTTCATCTTTTGTTTTGTTCCAATTACTAAATATATTCACTGTAGGTTTCTTGTATTGATGTTTCCCAAAGAATAGGCCATCAATAATCGGTTGGGAAACAAATTGCAAAATCTAATATCTTCAAAATGTATATGAAAATTCTCCACTCCATCTTCTATCTAGTCGTGAAGTGTTTTTTGTTTTTGCCAGTTTTACATGCTTAAGTGTTTTAATTTCTTTTAAAATATATACTTTTACCGTAAACGCCTAGGATAATTAGTAGATCCAACATGTTAAACCTGAAAGTAGAGATCAAAGCTCTAATACTACTTGTTAGTTCAATTAGCAACGTGCACCCAATAAGGGGGGTTGAATTAGGTGTTTATAATTGATAAAACTTTTTCGAGCAACTAGGAGCTATTTCTTAAATGGTCAACTAGCAAATTTATTTAGTTAAGACAAGAAGAAATGGTGAATGAGAAATAATGGAAGTACTTTAATAATTAAAATTAAGCCTTTAAATTTAACAAAATCAATATATTCTTGACTTGAACCAAATCTTAGAGTGAGATGTAATGATGTAATTTTAAGTGAGAAGATAGTGATATGTTAGTACTTGATCAAAGATGGAGAAAGGAAAAATTAAAGAGATGAGAATAAGGAAGAATTACACTAGGAATTATAATGGTTCAAATCCAACAAAAGTTAGATCCTACGTCTACTCCCCAAGCATGCAGCAAAGGAATTTTACTATGAGAAAAATCACCAAGATTATAGGTGCAGCTTACAAGCTTTTACAACCACTCCAGGTTAACCTACTTACATTAAGTTTTTCTTAAGAACCCAACTAAACTATCAAGATCAAACACTATGCTTTTTACACCTTACACCCGGTAACCTATCACACTAGATTTTCTCTCAGGCTCGATCTAGCAAATCTTACAATATTTTTTGTGATGAAAGAAAGTCACTCAACTCCTAAAATGTTTGAATATTGTAGAAATAGCTCAAGGAGTTCTCTCTCTTTTAAGCTCAAGACACTTTGCACTGAATGCAGACTTGCCCTTAGTTTTTTGGCTAGTTCAAAATTATTGTTCGCTTCTTCAGCATGGTGCAACTTTTTCTCTTGAGTTTGAAGCTCGTTGTCTTGCTAGCCGTTTGAGAGCATTGATTAGTTTTGCAGTAATAATCATAGCTTGTTGCATACTTGGTTTGCATATAGGGACTTTGAGTTGGCATTCATCTCTTTGAATTCAAATTGGCATGATGAGTTCTCTTTTGCAGGTTTCATACTTAAAGTCTTTATGGTTTTGGTCGTTATAATTTGTATATGCAAACTTTACATCTTTGAATGAAATCAGAGATGGAACATTAATTAATAAAATAATGTAAACATTTGCTTTTGTACAGAATGTCTTCTAGAAGACAACCGGTGGCTTTCAAGAACGCATCCACTTTTTCAGGCAAAAGGGCAGTGGCTTCCTGCAAGGAAGCATATTAGACTAAAACTGGATAGATCCTTTTCGCACTTCAAATAAAAGATTTATTTTAAATTTGTTTTGTTTATAACTTCTGCATGTTCCTCCTTTTCTAGATGTTGCTTGCTCTTTTCTAGCTTATCATCCTCGTCTAGCTAATTTAATTTATGATTAGTTAACACATCAAAACTTATACATGATTTTTCTCAACAAAATTTTATATAAGGCTTGATTGTATTAATTTATACAAGGCCTTACATTATCATATTAATCTTGTATATATTATGAACTAAACGTGGCCTCATATTTGATATGGACAAAACAAGCACCCAAATTATGTTGTTAGTGTAAGTTGTTAATGCAGTCTCATTTATATATAGTACCCTTTAATAGTTTCTAAAAGAGACCACTCAAGTAAGAGGATATATACTCATAAGAGTTGGAAAGATTGGATTTCTTGTTAAAAAACAAGTTAGCTAAAAATTAGATCAACATAAAACAAGAAGAACAAACGAACAACTAGCTGGTATCTAAATTTACAGCCTTGTAAACCAAGCTATCTGTAATTAGGTTTGATCTTATAGATACTATATATTGGTTTACCTTTCGCATATTTTAATTTGATGATTATTTACTACTAATAATATATCATTAACAAGCATGCATCCACCAAAAATTTATATTACCAAGCAATCTGTAACCTTTTACCTATTAGAGCTATATACAAATTCAGCCAAATAGAGAAATTTAATGTGAATAAAATAATAAATATAGAAAAAGAATTGACTCTTGTTTGTGAAATTTAATGCGAATTGTGAGATATAGTTTTGTCCCATTCAAGAACATTATATATGGCTTTTAAAAAGTTTCAAGTATGTGGAAAATGTGCAGTAGAAGAACATTCAGAATATTGGTTTAACAAAAATGTGACAAAAGTTATTTTTAATTACATTGTTATTAACAACGGTGTTTGGTAATACCAATATTGTTAATTATAAACAAGCTAGTGTGAATATCTAAAATTACAAAAAATATTATAAGATTAATAAATGGAAAGTTTCAAATCAGGAAAGGATTACAGTAGACTTTAAGAAAAGTTAGAATTGTTTTTTAAATAATTCTTATTTATTGTCACAATATTTTTTAAAACTTATCTCATAAATTACTTCCTGCAATGCACCTTTGCTTTTTAAAAGCAATAAAAAATCACTCTTCATTTTTTTAAACTAAAATTTATAATTTTTACTATTGAAAAGTACTAAAATTAAACTATTAAAAAGCACTAAATTTTTGTTCGAATTTATTATATATCCGTTAAAGATCTAAGGAATAAATTTTGAAAATAAAAAAAAAGAAATTTGGCTTCTTTGTAATCATATTCTATATATATTCTTTAATTGAAAACTTCCCATTTTAAAAAACTTCCTGTTTTAAATTCAAGACGTTGTGGAAAGTCTAAACATGAACAATATGAACATTATAGTCTTTTTTTTTTGGCATAAATGTTTTTCCATGCTTATTAATTATTATATTTGGTGAAGGGGACCTTGCTTTTGTTTTCATTGACTAAATGTTCCAAATAATTAAGAGATCATGCTGATGGGTATATTCCAAATGACACATCAAGAATCAGTTAAATAAGATTGTATCTTGACTTTCCAAAGGTACGAAATTATAAATTTAATTTTGAAAAGAATATTATTGTCTTATTGGGGTCCAAATCAATATTATTGAACCAATTAGTCAATGGTATTTAGGTTGCTGTGACTTTTTAAAAGTTGCTGTGTTATAAATGATGTAAAAAATATTGCTGTTTAAATAATGTAAAACTAATGGTAAAGTTTATGTAAAAGCTACTTTTAAAATTATAATTGATTGATATGGTGTTTAGTAGTAATTTTCAAAAGTTTCCGTGAACATGTAAGATGAAAATAATGGATATATGTTTGAAAGAATTTTAAAAAGCACCGGAAGAAGCCCCATAAAAAAAATTTAACCAAGCAAATTTATAATTTTTGTTAACAAGAAGCACCAAAAGCAAAAATCACAGTATTTCCAAACGAAGCCTTAGTATATAGCATTCATTCCTAATAAAAAAAGGGGGGGGGGGGGGAAGAATGAAGAAGAATAAGGCATTTATTCCTAGGCCAAATCTTACTTATATTTCAAACGGAAATTAGTTTCATTTCAGTTTAAAAACCTCAATTTAATATTTGGGAAATATTATAGACATGTGATCTTTACAAGTCTCCTAATTAAACCCTTTATGCATTCTGTACTTCAATGCAAATCTTAATTTCAAAGTTATATTTTTCATCAAGTCTAAGAAAATCACAATAAATGGCTGAATCTTTGGCATATATTCTCATAAATTTTCACTCAAACCATAATGAGCTAAATCAGTGGATTTTTTGGGGGTATCAAACTCAAATATGAAATGTCAAAAATTGTAGCTCATATGCTGCAGTAGCCATTCATTAATTCAAGCATTCTCAATATTTAGACCCCAATTTATGATTAAAATTAGTCTCTATGTCTTAATTTTTCATTAAGATGAGTATCTATTAATGGCACTTCATCATTTAAAGAAATATTCTTACCTATAATTGGATTTAGCCATTTAGGTCTGTGTCTGTCTGTAGCTAAGATCAATTGAAAAAGGGTTAATATATATATATATATATATATTGTGGTAAGATGATCTCTGGTTGAACAAAAAAATGGTGGGATGATCTTCATAATGAGTAAAGATTACAGCCTCATGACCCATGTGAATACTTCACTGTTGCTTTCCCAAAGATTTCTCATCATTCCATATATATAGGTCCTTAGAATATACATATATAAATATATATTTTCTTTGGAAAGGTTTGCTTAAAATGGAAAAGTGCAATTAAGGGTCCAATTTATTTGAAAAATCTTTTAATCTTTTGCATATTAAGAATTAGGTTTTGAGGCATAGATTAGTTATATATATATATATATATATATATAATTGATTCATTCCTTTAAGTGTTGTTTGTTTGCTAGCTTAGTTTTGTTATCCAAATATCCATATATTAGAATTAACAATAAAATTACCTAGTAAGAGAGAGATAATATTAAAGAGGTATTTGTATATAGGTATCTTACATTTCTAGGTATAAGGATGTAAATTACTAAAGTGTTCAATTCAAATTTCCATATTTAATTAGTATGACTACTGAAATTTTTTTAAAGGAATGCTATACTATATTAATATTTTATAAAAGCTAATAAAATGAAGAATTCAATGATATATTATTATTATTATTGAAAGTATGAGATGCTTTTAAAATGAAAGCATTCCATTCTAGACATATATTGGATGTCAGTGTTTATAATCCTATATATATATATATTATTTATTTATTTATATATAAATCTAATTCAAGTTTTTTAAATGTGTAAATAAAAATAATTATATACCAAATGTCTCTTAAATCAAATATTATAAATCTGAGTTATAAACCTTAAGGTATAAAAAAAAGAACATGACCTAAATTTCCTTTTTAATTTCATACAATTCCCATTTTCTAAAGAAAATAAAAGAATAACTATAGGACATGCACATATATAGTTGACATGTAGTTGGTCACTCCAATTAATATATAGTGCATAGAGAAATTTACAAGAAATATTTTATTTTAAATTATGTTATTTGTATACTTTTTTTTATTATTATTCTTACACTTTTTTTTATGTATTATTTTATTATTATTATTTATTACCTATTATCATTATTATTTTATAATATATTAATGATTAAAAATAAAGCGTAAAAAAATAATATCCAGACAATATTATTTTTTTATTTTTATAATGAGTAAAATTCTCACAGTGCAAATATATTTTGAAATGGCATGCGCGAGGCAGTGCCTAGAATTTGATTTTCCAAGTTGCCAAACGGACATTAAGTAATTTTTCAAAGACAATATTGACCAAAGGCTAAGTTTCCTTAAAGGACAACAAATAAATGAGTCTAAATTCAGAGGGGAGGGTCCACAAAAAGAACTATAAATGCATGCAATAACTGGCTCAGGAAAATGAAACTTCAAGGTTAAAAATAGCAAAGATTTTCACTGATTCGTAGTTGCATCCACCAGAGTAGAAATTTCACTGCAAGATCCTTAAAACCTTGCTTTTCCTACACTAAGAGAAGATGGAGTGAGAAAAACATGGGCGAGAAAACCGAGAAAGTGGAGAAAGATTCTGATGGACGCTTGGATTTCCAGGCTTTGAAAAACTCCTTTCTCTGATTTATTTTCTCGGACAATCATAAGGGTCCGAGAAAATCCCGGGAAAACCCTTAGATACTTTCTTCCGCAACACTCTCACTGGCTCTCTATATAAGATTTTCCTGAGCTTTAGACAAGGTTTACTCTTCTTGATTGCGCATAGGTAGGCCCATTCTTCTCTTTACTCTCACAATTGCTTTCCATATATCCTGGTATATTGTTTTTTAATGAATATTCTTCCGCTACTCCTTTTAGATCATATTTTGTGATCCTCAAAATGGGTATTTTGGATCCTTTCTGAATTGCTTCACTTTGGTATTTAAATTTGTATTCATCGAAGTGTCAGAGATATAGGAGAAGGAAGGCATAACCCTTTACCAGGTGGCAGAATATGTTCAGCAATGCTAGCAGTGGTGGAGGTGGGGGCGGCGGTTGTGGCTGTGGGACTGGTGGCAACGGCGGAGGAATTTGGAGTTCAGGCTTGAAGAAGCAGCAGAAACGTCCAAAAGTCCCAAAAAGAGGGCCTGGAGTGGCTGAACTGGAAAAGATCTTGAGAGAACAAGAAACGACAGACAGAGGGAATGGTGAAGGATTTTCATCATCCTGTAATAATTTCATTTCCCACCATTCAAATCCTTATATCTCTCCACCTTTGAAACCCCACCACCATTCACCGCTGCTGTCTCCTCCTCCCCCTCCAGCACCACCACCAGCATTGTCATCCCCTTCTATGACCTTGACATCTCGTCGGATGGCAATACCACTGACCCCTACTTCAACTTCTTCTCCTTCTCACTTCCTATTAGCCCCAAAATTTGACCATTTAAGCCCACATACACTGCCAACCATGGCAGCTCTTTATAATACAGCAGTAGGAAGAAATGGTGGTGCCTCTGCAAGTGGTGGGTCGGGCTTGGTTTTGCCTGAGCAGGCTTTATTTCCGATTAATCCCAGTTCATGCAAGTCCAACATTGAAGGGGTGGATGGAACCCAATCTGATCACTCTGGCAATTCCTCATCCAAGAACTTATCCAGTGAATCCAATCCACTTTCGTCTTACCCCGCTTTGCCTCAAAAAAGGCACAGCCAGTACGCCCCTACTGTGGTAAGGTTTATGGCTCCATTCACATTCTTCAATTATAATCCTTTAGCAGCGTTTCTATGAAGCACGGATACTTAAAAAACACGGAGCCATGTTATTTCCGATACTAGCATTAAACATGTCACCCAATTCAAATTGCACCATAACATTTAGACTTTGCCATGTGTGTATCTGAATAATGTCTTATCTTATGTTTATGTCAATTTCTGAGCTTTTTCCTGGGTAAAGGTCCACGGTTTGTGTGTATGACATTTTCACTATGCGTGTAATATTTGTTTGATACTCGTATATGACATATCATGATGCTTCAAATTGCACTTTAACATTTATATTTTGTCATGTTTTAGTATTTGTATCATGTTCTGTCTTGTGTTTATATCAGTATGTGCTTTTTCTGGACAAAGGTCCATGGTCTGTGTATGACATTCTCACTATGCACGTAAAACCTGTTTGCAGATGAAACAATTTTTAGGGTCTGGTGTCCCAACTTCGTCAAGCTCATTAGTAACCGGACTGCATAATCATGTAGAGCCCCCTTCAAACCAAAGTTCATATTGCAACTGCACATCTAGGGCCCCAGAGGAACAAAAGGTAACTTCTCTTCCCTTCTACTTCCCTTTTCTTTATCTGTTAAGGCATCAACTAAATTTATGGTAGAATCAAACAATTTGATACAGGTTTCGTTTATGGTATCATCAATAAGTCTATTTCTAGCTTATTTTTAAGAAGTTAATTTCACTTTTGGTTTGTCTTTGAATCATGAGTTCTGGAATTATATTCTCTTTTTGATTTGATATTACACATGGAATTAATTCAGCTTCTTCCTTTGGCGAGTTTCAACTTTTCTCAATTTCCCAGCAGAAAACTAAATAAGAAACTGTTATTATCTTGATGATAAATTATTGAATTGATGGGTGTTGTAGATGATTGGCATGAAGCGGCCCCACCCTTCATCATTTGACAACTCTCTGGTTCCTCCAACTCACTTCCAAGTTTCACCAACTTTAAATTTCTCTAACTTTAGCAGACCACAGAAATCATCTACAAATGACAATCATAGTGCAAGTACTTTCACTCCCTCTAACGAGTACTACAGGTTAGTATACCTTAATTGATCTTTTGAGTAAATTGATATTTTGGACCTTTAAAGATATCATTTTTCTCAATTAAGTCATCTAAAGTTAATCTTTCAATTTAGTCCTCCAAACCCTAATTGCATTTCAATTTCATCACCCTATTACCCTGCCATAATTGACAATATGAAGCAACAGATTGGTCAATTGCTAACACAGTATTTAACAGCCACATGGCTAATTTGTTGCTCTATGTCAACAAATCTGTTAATTCCACATTACTGAAGAGAGATGGAATTGGAATGTAAATAGAGTTTGGAGGACTAACTGAGAGAGTTTCATTTTGGAGAATTCAATTGAAACAATTAATATCTTCAAAGGACCATATATCAATGTATTCTTATATTTGCAGTGACACTTGCCTGGCTCTTTACAGTTTAGTTATCTAGAGTGTTTACCAAATGCTTTCACTGTCTTTCTCAGGGATGCAAAATGGGGAAGCCCTTTGCGATTTAACAGCAGAAAGTTCAAATCTTCTGACAATGGAGGGCCTTGTCATGCAAATTTCCCTCCATTTAATGGGGGTACTTCTACAGTTCCTTCACCACCCATGCATATGTTTCAACCAGAACTTTGCAAGAATAATGTGCTTCCTTACCAAGTTACTGAAGTAAGTTGTAGAATACATTCTAGGAAGATTTAATAGCATTTATATTCTTGATAAAAATCATATTTTGATTCTGGAAAGATATACAGTGTATTTATCAATTTAATATTTTAAAGATTTTTTTGTATCACTTTAGTATCTAAAAATATAATTTTCTTTTAATTTCACTCTTCCTCTGTACTAAAATGATATAAACATCACCTTTTGAAGGTTAAAAAATTTGTGAAGTTGGAACGAAATAATGCTTTTAGATACTGTATAGAATGAAGTATCAAATTGAGAATTAAAATAGGAATTTTGTCTATATTCTTTATGTATAATTCTTAATTAGTTTTCTGAATATATCTTTTTTCTTTTCTTGCTTTCAAAATTTATAGGATACAATGGAGGATTCCTGCCGAAGGTCAGAATCATCAAGTGGATCAGATCATAGACCTTTCTATAGCTTTTTAGAAGTGAAGGAGGTGGACATGAAAGATCCAACCGTTGGCTCAAATCACGAGGGATGTGAAGCAGGAAGCAATGGCGTTGATCTTAGCTTGAAACTCTGATGAGGAATTTGTTTTTGCATTTCTCAGAGACTAGTTCATAAGATCAGGATAATGAGGATGAATTGGGTTCTCACATTGAAATAATTTAACTATGATGAGAGAAAGCTGAAGTGAACTTGGGATGAATAGATTGAGATTAAGGATGCATTGATTCTGTCACTTTGCTAGGGTTGTTGGTTTAACTTATCTTAGTTTTAATCTTTTTATTTATGATTCTGAGATCCTCTTATTTCCAACTTGGTTAAAAACTTTAAGTGTAATTTTGGTTGCTCTAATTTCAATGAAAAAAAATCAGTTTTAGTTGCTCTACTTTTACTTATAATCTATACTGTTATATATGGCTTTGAAGCTATTTAATATATTTGTCTACTAAATTCACCTCATAAATAATGTAAAAGAAATTACTATACTTTCATATTTTAAGGAATAGTAGATGGTGAATAGTTGTAAAGTTAATGGAGAGTTACTTAAAAGTTTCAATTTTTTAAAATTTTAAAATAAAATAAATAATAATTAAAAGTAAATTAACACAAGCTAATATACATGTCAAGAAACTAATATTATTAAGTGCTTTAATGACTGTACTTTGTTCTCTACTTTTAAATATTGTTAAAATTATAAATGGATGGATAAAAAGAGCAAATTTGAATTTATTAAAATTGATATATATGCCGAAGAGCCTATCACCTTACACAGGTTTTATGAATAGACCTATTGTCACTGATTATTTTGTTGAAGGTTGCAAACTTAGCATTTCAGTGTGTTTTTATTGATTGTTTGCACCAATCATTTAAGAATTATTTTTTTTCGTTCATGTATACATCTTTTTGATAGTATAGCATCCTCATCAGCCAATGTTGGCCTTACCTTAGTTAAATATATGTTAATAAAACACAATGAAGATATAAATAATCTAAAGATGAATGAAATTTGACCCACTTAAATATTTTTGGAGAGCTATATTGTAGAAATTGAAGGTAAAGGGACGATTATAAATTTTGATTAAAAACAGAAATAAATTGATAAAATTGCTCACTCAACTGCCATGCGCATGTTTGATATATAAAAAACTGGATAATTTAACTCTGAAAACTCAGTCATCAAAACTTTACTCATAAAAAAAGAAGCAATAAATTTATAATGTTTGAAAAAAATTTCATATTTAGTAGTGAATGTGTACTAAAGGAAATTATTGGCATTTAATAAAATCAATGAAACTATAATGGAAAAAACTTTCGTCATTTAACAATTTAAATATTTAGGAAACAGTTACGACTGAATTAATGTATTCAGTGACTTCCCATATGTTGAATGTTTTCAAAAAATTTTCCCCTTCAATTCATTTTTGGTAGGTATTAAAAAAAATATCACTAAGTTATTTTTTCTGTTTAAACTTTTCAATTTCAGCAATAAATTAAGTTTTCAAAACAGACCATTGACTTTTGTTTTGAGAAATTTTTAAAAGACTATGCCAATATAGGAGCAATCATATGCCTATTCACCCAAAAGTTAATTAACATATATATATATATATATATATGTTGAAAGTTTTATATTATTTTGAGGATTAGTATAAGGTTTAGTCCCTATAATTTTAGTCAATTATTAATTGGATACATGAAATTTAATTTTAGTCAATTGAATTCTTATAATTTATATTTTTATCAATTTGTTCACTACCGTTAAGTTGTTAACTAACACTATTAAATCAAAGTCTGACGTGACAAAAAAATTTATATGGCAAAATTGCCATATCAACATCCAATGTGGCAGCATCCTTTCATGATATCCAAATACGTTGTTGTTTTCAAACACATGTCATTGCCCACTGTTTCTCTTCCATCCCTGACATTGATCTCTCTCTCTCTCTCTCTCTTTCACCCTTGGACTTCAATGGTATGCTTTGTTTATTCCAGTCACATAGTTATAGTATTCAATTTTTTTTCAAAATTTGCGGGCATCATTAACTTTATGCATACATGTATGAAACTCGATATTTAAATGCACGCAAGGCGTTGTCAAGTGGGAACCAATATTCTTTCTTCACCAAAGTGAAGGAAAACAGAGTAATAGAAATAGAATTGGTTAATGATCCTAAGGTTGTTCAGAAATAGAATTGGTTAATGAGCCTTAAGGTTGTTCAGAAATAGAATTGATTGTACATTGTGTCTTGTGTGACTATTTGACAAATCTGGGACCGCATATATTCAAAAATTGCTGGATGTAAAAGTCGTTCTCTTGTTAAGAGTCTAAGATAGGTACATGATTTTGCTCTTCTTTTCATCTTCCATGATTGTTGATTGTAGTACGCGATACTGCGTTCTTGCTTTTTGGTTTTCGGTTAGTTTCAGATGGGCCTTGTTTTTCTTTTTTCTTTTCTCTTTTTTCAGATTTTAATTTTTTTCCCAAAAATTAGGACTTGGTAATTACCCATTGTGCTTTTTCAAAGACACAAATTGAATTTGATACCTCATTTTCTTCCCTACTGTTTTCAACGTGCTTTCACTCTAAATGTTTGCATATCAAAATGTTTGGTTAATGCGTCTTTGATAGATTACCATATTTCCCTGGAGTTTTTATCGGAGTTGTGGATGGCCAATTCTTCATTGTTATTTACACCGTTTGTTTTCAGTGACCTATTACACTGTTTTCCTTCACTATGGTGAAGAAATAGAATTGGTTTCCACTTGACAACGCCTTGCGTGCATACAAATATGGAGTATCAAGGTCAAGGATGGACTGTGTCTAAATAGTACTAGGGTATCGAACTGTATGCTCTATGTTATCAGTCTTTGTTTACTGATCCCATTTGGAAAATTCCTCCTGTGTTATGTTGCTTCTAGAAACCATTAACTGTCTTAGTAGACCTGTAAAGTATGTGAAATTTTTTAAGTTATCCTGTGCACTATCACCCCATTTGTTATTTATCTAAACTTTGAAAATTCCTTTTTTTGTTGTTTTACTCTGTCTGAAAACTGTCATCGTTTTACTTATATTCGTATGGTTTATGAATTAGTTTAAGAACTACCCTAAGTCTGTATTCTTAAAAGACTTGATGTAGGATCTAGAAAGTTGTTTTGAAACTATATGTGCGAAAGCCTTGATTTATGAAAGCTCTAAAGTTTGTAAGATGTGAAACCTACGATTTATTCTATAACCCTTTTTGGTGAACCGTTTTATGAAAAATTCCAAAGTGTGTGAAAGAGAATTGAGGGTCGTTTTTGAAGCCTCTTCGTGAAAAACTATTTTGAAAATTAAACTTTGAAAATTTCTATTTACTGAAAGTTTTGACTATCACTCTTAGAGCCATAGTCAAGTTGGAACCAAAGGAAATAACCCCCAACTATCTCTGTTATACCAACTGACAAGTTCCTTTATCTCTAATATTTTTGTTTATTTTTGGGGTGGTTATTTTTCCTGTCATTTATGTTTAGTTTATTTCTGTTTTACATTGACTTATGTTTGATTTGTTCAGACCTTTTAAATTATGGTTTCTAAACTTAGCCCTATATTTTCTAATCAATACTAAAGTCTATGTATTCTTACTATTTTTATATGGTGTTCCAGTTCCTACTAGGAATATTTACGTCCATTGAATCACGTAGAATCACTCTTTCATTCTTTTTATATTTTTAGATTCTAGATTAAGCCCATCAACATTAGTTATTGCTCAGACTTGCCATGTTAACCGACAAGGTAATTTGGGAAGCAAGTTTGGATGCATTTGAATGTTTTCTTATAGTCATTAGGAATTTTATTGATTTATATTGCTTTTAAACTTTGTAGTTTCGTTTTGAATTTTGAATACCATTATGTTTAATTTGATGGAGATGTACTCCCTGATGATTTTTTGAACACTTTTATATTTGGGTGAGGTCCAACTTTAGGGAACACTATTGAATTTCCGAATGGATTAAATGATTTTTGGTTATTGCATTTGCATTTGTCTGAGCTTCTAGAGTATAGGGAATGTTAAAACTTGATGGGCATACCATCGCAAACTTAAGGCGAAAAAGGTAAAACACAAAGATTAAGAAAATGAGTTGCCACCAAATAATCGTATAGGATAATTGAAATCCTGGAAAAAATGAATACTGGCTCTTGAAACAAGAGGAAAGGTTCGGAAGTCTAATGACGTGTGCGGAATGTGTTAGGAACCTCACTATTGGATCTAGTTGTTACCCCAAGGTGTTTACGGTACAAGCATATGTTTAAAAAAAAAAAAACTTTAAACTTGTAAATAGTCAAAAACAAAACACTAAACAAACAACTTAGGGCTAGAGAGAGAAGTAAAATAGATATAAATTTTATATACCTCTTATAATCGCTTTAATCTTGCAATGCACTTTCCAACCAAGTGCAATGACCACCTATTCTTTGGAAAGCACCAATCCATAGAACCTACGATGAATAGGCTTAATGATTGGAACAAAACAAAAGATGAAAGAAAAATAATTGATAATTTTCAAATTAAATTAGAAAGCATTTCCTTTCCCTTCAAGTATAGCATGTAGAAACCTATGAAGGCACTAAAAACATAACTCACCTTTTCTTTAGTGTTTTTCCTCTCAAAACATGAGGTACTCTCAAGGTGTCTTCTCTCTAGATGTTATGGTCACAAAGAGAAGGATTAGATTATATTTATACTAACATAACCCTAAGTCATTTCTTTGAATTCAAAAATATCCTTTCATAAAACTTAGGGATTCTACATGCCTACTGAAAAAGTAGATAATCAAATTATCCAATTGATTTATCAATTAATAATTGTATTATTCAATTGCTAAAGTCATATTTTATTTAATTGAGGTTTTCAATTGGTCATGCTTGAATATAAAATTTAAATAAAAAAATTTATTTAATTAAATTTCTTTAACTTAGTTAATTTCCTAGTGAATGTAGGTTACCTAAGAAATTAAAACTCTTTTAATTTCTAATCATTTATGCACTAGGATAATTATGATAATTAGGGGAAATTTATTTTAACATTTCAAAATCAATTCTTCTCATTTTGGTTTTACACCTCTCCATCACATGGGGGCGATGTTGTTTCATAAGTTTAAACAATTCAAACCTTACAACAATATTAGGAGAAATAATTAATTAAAATAATTTTATCCTAATAAAATGTTATATCCGAGATTCCTAATTAAATGGAGATTTAATTTTATTTTAATCAATTTGTTTAAATTAATTAATTTGAACATTTCAAATAATAATTTAAAGTAGTATAATAAAAATAATTACTTAAGATAAATATCGTCTAAATTGAAACAATACTTTTCTTAACCTTTATTTTAAAATTACATTGTCTAATTAAAATAACATTTATTTAATTTAACAAAATAATATAAGAATTATTTTGATCTCTTTAGTGACAAAATTGTTTTTCACATTTTGAAACATGTTTAGGACAACATTTGTCATAAAATAATTTTTTAAAATTAAGACAACTCTTGTCTTAATTAAGACATAAGCTGAAATATTGTCAATTAATTTCATTTTAAATTTATTTCAATTTAATGTAGATTGAATTATCCATAGTTAGGTGGGGAATTCATTTGGACAAAAGAATTTCAAGTTCTAATAAACTTGGGATTATTTTAATCTCATTAAGATAATCCAAGTTTATTAATTATAAAATCACTTCACCAAAGACTCATTATTGCACTTTTGATAATTCATAAAATTACAAAAAGTCAATGTTGAGCATTGATTTGTCCAATTTGTAAACATAGTGTTTGTCAACCCTTGTAACAATCCATTGACATAAGGTAACATTACCGTTTTACCCGTTGTATCAATTTAGTCTCCTAGTCTCATATTTCATTTGATAAGTGGCTATATAATATTTTAAAACTTTTCTTAAATTATCTAGAAATGATGAGTAGCTAATTCATTATTTCACTATGCCTAGATATATCACTTGTCTTCTTAAAATCACAAGAAGTGATATAATGCTATGAACACCATTTCTTAAATTCATGTTCCCAGATCTTCACTCCCGCTATGATCCCAACATATAAGGTTTTGACCAATGTCACACAATGGTTATACCCATAGTATATCGAAGATTATAATGGTTATGAACACGAGTTCATAATCTATAAGGATTTCAGTTCTGCTACTAGCCGATGCAATGTGTGTGAGTTCAAGTTCAAAGTTATGGTATTTGATATTTCACTTTATTATAATTCATTTAATAGTATCATTACCTAAAGTTTACTACTTCAATGATTTGAGATTCATCATTTCCTTATAAAAGAATTTCATTCATTTTATGGAGGTAATCCGGATACTAAAGTATTAATTGAATAGAGTGACCGGCTCTATTTAGCGACTGTGAATAGTATTTTAAATGCATTCAAAGACACATATTTCCTTTTACTCTTATGCAAATGTATTTTAGTTTATTAGAGTTTAGGAACCTTAATAGCTAGAAAATAAAGCTTACGTAAATAAACTCTTTATTTATTAATATTAAAATGTATTTACATCAAATTGGGAAATATAACTTACTTTCCAAGGCAATCTATTCCCAATAATCTCCCACTTGCCCTAAAGCAAGTATGACATATCCATAGTCCCTAATCCTTTTAAGTGACCCTGGAAGCTTTTATGTGAATGAGTCTTTAAGAATGGATTAGCTAGATTCCTTTTAGTCGCAATTTATGTTACAACTACTTCCTTATGCTTTACTATCTCCCATATGATATGATACTTTCTCTCAATGTCCTTTGTTGCCTTCTAATCCTTTGGTTCTTTTGAGATTGCCACAACTCCACTATTATCACAATAGAGAGTTATGACCTTATCCGCATCTGGAACCACCTCAAGGTCCTTAAGGAACTTGTACAACCAAACAGCTTTCTTTGCAGTTTCACAAGCTGCAACATATTCCGCTTCCATGGTGGAGTCAATAATGCAAGATTGCTTTACGCTCCTCCAAACAACAACTATACCAACCAAAGTGAAAACAAACTTGGTGTTGATTTTCTAGAATCAGTGTCAGACTAAAGATTTGAGTCAATATACCCAATCGAAATTTGGTCACTACCAGAATAAACTAGCATGTAGTTCTTCGTCCTACTAAGATACTTAAATATACACTTGACCACAGTCCAGTGTTCCATGCTAGGGTTTGAATGAAACCTACTAATCAAATCAACTATATAACAATGTTTGGTTTAGTACAAAGCATATCATACATAAGACTTCCTACTTCTGATGCATAGGTAATCTGTCTCATTTATTCAACTTCTTGAGGAGTCTTGGGATACTGCTTCTTAGAAGTTTGATTCCATGCTTGGAGGATGTGAAATCTCTCTTGGAATCCTACATGCCAAACTTGTCAACAGCTTGTCAATGTAGGTCGCTTGAGACAAGGTTATTTGCTCGTTCTTCCGATCTCTTATAATTTGAATCCTAAGAATATAGCTAGCCTCCATTAAATCCTTTATATGAAACTACTGATTCAACCATCCTTTTACTGTAGTCCCTACTATGCAATTTATAGTCTAACTTAAATTGCGATAACTAAGAGTTCATACTATGAATGGTCATAGACACTTAACTATCTGGATCAATCTCATCCCTGTGTAGCTTAGCCTCATTAAGACAGGAGATTGTCTTAAGCATGTAATCTCTCACTAGCTCCCTTGGTTTCTTCTTGTGGTTCTTGAAAACATTTACAGCTCTCACCTTAGCAAATTGAGTCTTTGTACCAAACGTCTCATGTAAATGGTATATCACGTTAGCTGCATGTTTCATGCCATCATGCTATTGCTACAATACACTGGTCATTGAGGATAACATGTTACACTTAGCCAAAGCATTGGCATCATGCCACCTTTTATGATACTTGGTTTTGCTTGATAGAGAGTTAGGAGTTAGATCAGGGGGCGTTTGCTCAGAAACAACCTATGTGATCTTGTCATAATTCAAAACGATGTTGAGGTTTCTCTTTTACTCCACATAATTTTCACCATTCAAGATGCATTTGTTAAGGAGAATAGATAAGGGGTTCATGATTAGTAGATAGTTTGTAATAAATACATTTAATATTAGTAGGATACTAGCTATTGAATAGACTTTTAAACATAATGCATGTATGCATGAGTATATTAATTCTTGTTTGACGGCTATTTACCTTCCGTAATAAGAAGCTGACTATGGACCATGAATAATTACTACAAGGCAAACTAGGACCCTCCCACTCAACTTTGGTACCCGGTATCTTCGTACTTAGCATAGTTGAAGAGCGTCTTTATTTGACCCATTAATTTATCAACAGAGCTAGTATAGGCAGTATATTGATAGGTTAATGTTGAGTGTATTAGCTAACCATTTCATCACATCTAGATGCTTATATAGGAAGTCATACTTAATGTTCTACCAAGGTAGACTTATCACTTAGGAAATCCATTCTAGTCATGGTCTGAATATATGCCTGCCTGTAGGGAGTGACATAAACTCCATGACAATGGACTAATGGTTAAAGGCTGTGGGTTCTAGGATTACTAGAGATCCCTCTCTCACTCAATATTTTAATTATTAATTATGATTAATTATTCTAAGTTGATTTACCAAGTTTTCTAACACGCATCTCTTTAGAAAACCTAAATCACTTATGAACTTGGTTTCCTTTCTAAACATTTTGGATAGGATTTGTATTAGTAACTTTTACCAATTATTTAGGAATATTATGCATTTAAGTCCTTATATATTTCATAATTATTTTCACACTAACTCTTAGCTTGGAAATAAACTTAGGTAATTCAATTGACTAATTAGTTACTAGGTGACTAAATTAATTCTAACTAAACTCTTTAGTTGAGAATTAATTACCTTTTATTAATTTATCAATTATGGACCTAATTAATTTTTAACTAATATATTTAGTTGAAAATTAAGTCCTAATTAACTAACTTGATAATTATTCATCTTTCTTATGTTTTAACATTTTAAAACTCTTTTAAAATATAAAACATAATGTATGCATGAACATGTAAAGTTGATTGGCACCTACAAGTCTAGATGACATGTTATAGCATATAATATCACATATTATAAAATTTAAATAAAATATCAAGACCATATTAATGCCCATCTTAAAAGAGAAAAATAAAATCATAAACTATTACATTTATTTTCTTCATGCCTTGCGATTGCTCCAACTTTTGGACTTATGAGATTCCCCTTCCAACTTACCATGCATTAGCTGAGAGGTCCTCACATCTTTCTTGGGCTTACATGAACTCCATGTTACAATTGGTGGCTTTTTACCATTTACAACATAATTTTGTAATTTAAAAATTAACAAAATTAACCAAGAAGGAAACATGAACATATGACGTCACCCTTCTTGTTACATCCTAAAAATAAATATGAGAAAATTCCTCCAAGGCATTAATAGGGTCAGAAATGTAATTTAATTTAAACCAAAAGTAACATAACAAAGACATCATGCATACAATTATACATTGCAAATGATTTTTAGGTGCCAACCATGCATCATACACACATATAGCTGTGAACCTAGCTCTGATATCAATTGTTGGATCTAGTTGTTTGATATTTATTTAAATAGGAACCGAATTGTAATTGTTTCATGTAACATCAATAAAGAAAATACATTCAGCTTCTTTGTTTCTTTTTTTCTCTGGATAACAATTCTGCAACAATTTTGAATTTAATAGATAAACCAGATAACTCAAATATCAATCTGCATGTGTTAAGTAGACATCTTGACCATTTCAACAAATAAGCCTAGACAAAGGTGTAGGCTGATGCACTCTTCTCATCTCATTGAACTACCTCTTTGGCTTGAATCTGTTGGCCCCCTGTCTTCTTGATCACCCAAACTTCCTCTACTAATTTTAAAGTTATAATGAGGATTTTCATTCTTATTACTCAGAATTTGAATTCTCCTTATCTCTCCATTTATCCTCATCGAATTTATTGCTTAACTATGAGATAATGCTAACATCCCCTAGGTGTTTATGGTACAAGCATAGGTTCTAAAGAATTTTAAACATTTAAACTTGTAAACAGGCGAAAACAAAACACCAAGCAAACAACGCACAGCTAGAGAGAGAAGTAAAATATATAGGAATTTTACATACCTCTTGTAATCACTTTAATCTCACAATTCACTTCCTAACCAAGCGCAATGATCGCCTGTTCTTTGGGAAACAACAATTCAAGGAACATACGGTGAATAAGCTTAGTGATTAGAACAATACAAAAGATGAAAGAAAAATAATTGATAGCTTTCAAATTAAATTAGAAAGTATTTCCTTTCCCTTCAAGTATGGCTTGTAGAAACTTACGAAGGCACTCAAAATAAAACTCACTTTTTCTTTAGTGTTTTTCTCCCAAAACTAGAGGCACTCTCAATGTGTTTTTTCTCTGTGTTATGGCCACAACGATAAGGGTATAGGTTATAATTATACTAACCTAACCGTAGGTCATTCATTTGAATTCAAAAATATCATTCCCTAAAACTTAGAGATTCCACACGCCTACAAGGAAAATTAGATAATCAAATTATCTAATTGACTTATCAATTAATAATTATACTATTCAATTGATAAAGTTATATTTTATTTAACTCTTAAATAAAAAATGCGGGGCTTTCTAATTGGTCATGCTTGAATAAAAAATTGAAATAAAATAACTTTTCTTAATTAAATCCCTTTGACTTAGTTAATCTCCTAGTAAGTACGTTATTAAGATGTTAACACTACAAAAAAATAGGTATTTTCTGACGGCCAAAATCCGTCGAAAAAGAGGAAAAATCTGTCAGAAAAATAAATTCTGACGGATTTTCTGACGGCCTAGTAGACGTAACTATTTATGCTTGCTATAAACGGAGGTTCTGACGGATTTAGGTCGTCAGAATTTTTCTGACGGAAATTATGACTGCCTGGTGCCATCAGAAATATCAGCATATGGGCCGTCAGAATTCTGACGAAATTTATCAGTCAGAAATGGCCGTCAAAAATAGGCCGTCAGAAAAGCCGTCAGAATGTCAAAAAATGGAGAAATTCTTTTTTCAATTTCTGACGACTTCCAGCCATCAGAAATTAATTAAAAATTAAAAATTAATTATTTTTATAATTTTATAAAACTAATTATTAATTATTTTTATAATTTTATAAAATTAATTATTAATTATTAATTATTTTTATAATTTTATAAAAATTTATAAAATTTTTATTTTTATTAATTTATAAAATTTTTATTTTTATTTTTATTAATTTATACTATTTAATTTAATTAACTTACAATTTAAATATACAACATAGACAAATTAAGGACCAATATCAATATTAAGAAGTTAATCAAACTAAAGTATATAGATTAGTAATCAATAATCATCTTCTACATCATTCTCATCATCAGTGCGATAAACGATAGGGGACTGAGGAGGGGGAGGAGGGGGAGGGGGAGGGACAGAATGAGTAATGCCACTTATTAGCTGCTTGAGCATATGCAATTCCTGTTCCACTCGGATCTGCTTCTGGTGACTCATTTCGAGTTGTTGTTTTAACTGAGTTTGCTCTCATTGGAATCGCTCTTCGAGGTCCTTCATGACATTAAGATCCTAGCTGGCTCATGGTGTCTAACTTGATTCAGCCACGTGCACCACACTGGCCTGAGAACCCAGCCCATAAATCCGCCCCTCCTTCTTCCCACCGACAGCCTCTATCCATAATTGGTTGTTATCGATGGGAGAACTTATTGACTCTTGAGTATTGGCTCTGAGATCTTCAAAAGATTTCTACATGAGTTAAATCATAATTAGTGAAAAATAATTTGAAACATGAAATTAACATATAATATTAAAGTTTAATGAAATATAAATTAACTTACATAAGTATTCTCAGCATATGAATTCACCC
>JASKGM010038758.1:0-23120 GCA_034509205.1 Ceratonia siliqua
CTGGTTGACGTAATCCCTGAACTGCTTCGCGGCAAGTTCTTGTTTTTCTATCAATGCAAGTTCTCTCTTGGCCTTCTGAACCCTCTCCGACGCCTTCTCTAATCCATCAAGCAAAACCCTGTTCTCCTTCCTACTCAAAAGCTCCCGCACTTGCTCGTCCACCTTGCCAGACACTGCATCCTTGAAATCACTGCCACTATTACCAATTTCCTTCTCTTCTGAGCCACTGCTGCACGTCAATGACGGGAATCTGGGTGCTGGAAATGCTCTTTGTGCCCAGAATGTTGATGGTGATGCTGTAAATGACTTCATTGACAAAGTTGAGAAAGAAGACGGAACCTGACTTGAATTCGTAAAAGTAGTGCCCATATGCATAATCTTCATTGGTGACACTTTTCCTATTCCCTTCGATAATTTTTTTCCTGTTTATGTATTCTATGCATCTATCTTTTGGGTGCCACCGGCCCCCCACCGAAGACTTCCCTATGCGCTATCTATACACCAGGGTGTTCTGTGGTGGGAAAAAAACAGCACAAGAGGATGGGAAATCCCAGCCAATGCGTTAATTATATTAAGTTACTTTCATATGAGATTCAATGATTCCTTATTAGTATTCCTTATTAGTATCATCTCATGTTTTGAAACAACATGATAATTCGTTGGAAGATTCTTTATCTAATACATCAAATGATTTCAAGAAAGTCTTTTAGAATGACAACCAAAACCAAACAAATAAGGTGTGTTTGATTTTTACTATTTTTTATTTTATTTTTAGTAAAATCAAAAAATAAATATGAAAATGTTGTTGCAGTACACTTTTCATTTTATAAGAAATATAGGTCACATCTCCAAAAATATTAAAAATTATAAAAATAGATTTTTTTTATATTTTTAGAAAAAATAATGACATTTTTAAAATTTTATTTAAATTATTATTTTATCTACATTATAATTTATAGTGACATGACAACACCTAAGTCATAACTCATTAAAAATTTGACTTAGTTATAGTGCCAATAGTACAAATGAGTGAAGTAATAAGGAAATAGGTAATTGTTATGTTACACCATGTAGTATTACTACTACCTCTTCAAAGCATGTAGACCTCACATGGATCTCACACGGTCCCCACACATGTTATATGAGATCCCGTGCAGTAATAGGACCATCATGTTACCGCATGGATCATTGGATGAGGGCGCATGCATTCATGCCCCATCCCAACCTTCCAACAGCAATAGGATCCTGTGCAGATCTAGGTCCAAAGAAATAGTAGCAATACTACTTGTGTAGCATAGAATTTCCCAACCAAATAACTCCAAATGAGACCATGCGTAGTGAAAGAAACTAAGGAAGCATTGGGAAAGTGTAGTGGGGGAGAGTGACATGAAACCAATAAGTAGTGTAATAAAAAAGGGATTAATCTTGGATGAACGAGAATGAATAATACTCAAATGAGCTAGTTAACAATTTAACCACAAAGTACATAGTAAATAAAGGTGTTTATTAATTGAACGTGGCATGACTTTCTTAAGCAAACCTATATTTAAAGGCATTGTTATTCCTTTAGCTCATTTATGATCGAAACGATCAGCCTGCAAGTAGAAGCAAGAACCAACAAAGAAGCAAAACCAAGTCTATGTGTTCAGTAAAGTGGTTCAACAGCTTTCTTATGGCTGCCTACCTCCACACTCTGTTTATTATTGAGTTAAAACCAAAGTCTGTTACAATACTCTATATACTGGTACATATTAACAACTAGTATAACCCTAAAGCATCCCTGAAAGACACCAAGTAAAACTGCTCAACAAAACAATGGGTTTCAACCCTTTACTCACTTCAACTAGTCTACTAGCCCACAAGCACATGGGCTTGTTGTTGGTAGTCACTGGACTGAGCCCAATAGCAAGCCCAATATAACCATGTATTAGAGCCAGACTCAACAATCTCCACCTTGGCGAATATACATCTATTTGGAGATTATGATCAACTAGCTCCACTTGACATTGAAGATAAGTTGAAGTAGCAAAAGAAAAAAAAAAAAAACTTCTCTAGCACATAGAGACATTAATTAAGTCCAAGCAGTGCTTGAACTTTTTAGCAGTTATGACTTTGGTCAACATGTCTGCTGCATTTTCAAAAGTGTGCACCTTCAGAAGTATCAGGTCACCTGTAGTTACCAGTTTTCTGATCTTGTGAAACCTTATATCTATGTGTTTGGTTCTAGCACGATACACCTGGTTCTTTGCCAAATGAATAGTACTCTAACTATCACAATGCAACAGAACTCCACCTTGTTGAACACCTAGCTCTTTGACTAAACCTGCAAGCCACAATGCTTCCTTAGCAGCTTTAGCAACTGCCATGTACTCTGTCTCAGTTTTAGACAATGCAACTAAAAACTGTAACCCAGACTTCCAACACACTGGCCCTTCTGCAAGAGAGAAAACATAGCCTGTAGTAGACCTCTTGTTATCAATATCCCCTGCATAGTCTGAATCTACATATCCCATAACTGAAAGCTTCTTCTGCTGTCTACCAAAAATGATACCATGGTCCATGGTACCTCCTAGCTCACTAAAAATGTCCAAGATTGAACCCGAACCCACAGCTAATAACTAGTAGTTACTTCAGATTCAAAAACACACCCAACCCATAGCTTCACCAGAAAAAACACCAACTCACAGCTATCTGAAAACACTACAACCAGTTGTAGTTCAAAAAACGCAGCATATAACATATTTTTGAACTAAAAAATCGCATTACCCAAGCTCTCTGTTTATGAAAAAACGCAGCTCTTCAAACTGTAGATTTCAAACCTAGAAAACGCAGCACCCGAACACTTTCTGTTTGAAAAATGCTGCAGATTTTTTGGCACCCAAACTCCAAATATGTTCGAAAGCTAGACGCCCAAAGAGAAATTGTCTCTGAGCTAAACGGTAGATTTCAAGCTCCCAAAGAAGAACCAAAAGCGCATACTAACACTCCAGATCAGTAACCCATAGCTCTAGAAATTAACAACCTTAATCTAATACCATCTGTTATTCCTTTAGCTCATTTATGACCGAAATGATTAGCCTGCAAGTAGAAGCAAGAATCAACAAAGAAGTAAAACCAAGTCTCTGTGTTTAGTAAAGTGGTTCAACAGCTTTCTTACGGTTGCCTACCTCCACACTCTATTTATTATTGAGTTAAAACCAAAGTCTGTTACAATACTCTATATACTGGTATATATTAACAACTAGTATAACCTTAAAGCATCCTTGAAACACACCAAGTAAAACTACTCAACAAAACAATAGGGCTCAGCCCTTTACTCACTTCAACTAGTCTACCAGCCTACAAGCACATGGGCTTGTTGTTAGTAGTCACTGGACTGAGCCCAACAGCAAGCCTAATACAACCATGTATTAGAGCTAGACTCAATAGGCACTAAAATAGAGTATGAGTGAATTGAAGTGTCTCTAAGGCGGATTAACCTCTTTGGCTATTGAAATTCGAGAATAATTTCATTAGGAGAGAGAATTGTCATACCTACCTAAGGGTAGTTGTTGTTGAAACCCAAAGTTTTAAAGGTAAGAAGAGTTGGTGCCTATAAGGACACCATAAGGTTTTCAAGAAGAACAAAGATAGTAACTGACAACTTAAGTACCCCACTGTTGTCACTAAAATAAAATTTGAAACTATGCATTTTTTTTATCAACTAACTGACTAGTCTAGGCACAACAGTCGGTCAGCTTAGTCGAATTTGCTATAAATTAAATGGCTTCAAGAGGGTTTGGTCAAGAAGAGAGACACGAGTTGGAGAGGAGGTTTTGTTGCATCCAAATTACTAAGGTAAGAGTATTCTTAATCCCAAAAAATTGATTCTATCTTGAAATCAAGATTCTTACTGTCATTTAACCTTGAAATCTTGATTCCTCACCAATTTCACCTATGGCCTTAGAGATTTTAGACCTTTGGTGGATGTGGAGGCAAACCTAGAGCTTAGGGGAGTTGTAAAGCATCCTCAAACATAGTGGTAAGTTTCTAATCAAACTCAGAATGGATATTGTTGGGTTCATATCCAAACCTTTTGATTTAGCCTTTATGGTTTAAAGGGAAAACCCATAAAATTGGAGGATTACCTTAACCGAGTGACTTGAATTTGTAAATTTTAAGTATAAGAATAGTTCTTGGGCACTAGGAGTGCGTACCAAAGCTTTAAGCTCCCAAACCTTAACGGTATCCTAGGCATGTGGGAGAGTTCATATTTAGGTGAGTAGCCTTTGGTATAAAAATGGTATTACGACTAGAAGGTTATAATTTAATCATTCATACATGCATTGCATTCCATCGCACTTGTATTAGTTTTGATAACCTTATGAACTATGTTAGTTCTAGGGTTTCACACCTTAAAATTATAAATATTTTTAATGTCTTACAAAATTACAAAAATACAAAATATAACTTATGCTATAGTAATTTAATTTTTATGGTATATTGTGTAGATAAGTTAAATAGGAGAAGCCAAGATATTCATATAAGAAAAAGAAGATACCACTCATGAAGAAAATGTTGCTATGGTAGGAAGACAACAAAGGCAAATCCAAAAAGCTTCAAATAAGACAAAAGAGAAATAGGCATTCAACATGAAGTCATTTGCTGGAAAAATCAACAATGGCATCTTATGTAAATAAGTTAAAGGAGGAAGCACACGTACGGAGTTGTAAATTGCAAGTAAAAGACAAAACATGTAACTCATGCAATAAGAAAAAAGAAACAACGGAAAAAGTGTAAAAGAACATGAAGAAAAAGACAAAATAGAAACAAGAAGTGATGGGAGCATACTTGCATTAAATGAAAAGTTGAAAGGCTTTAATGGGAGTTGACTTGCATTTAAGAAAAAGGAAATGGCCTGCCACATGTCAACTAAGTTAAGAAAGTAAGAGGCAAAAGAAAGGAATTGCATTGGAAAGACAACTAAAGACATTTTGAATATGGAAAGAAAATCCTCTGACGATAATTATCTCTCCATCCGTTGCATGTAAACTTCAAAAATAAAATTTTCTCTATTTGAAAAGTCTATCTGCAATAAAGAGAATGAAGCTTAAAGAAAAGAAAATTATCTCTTTATCAGTAACATATTAGATGGGAGCTCGTACGCTATCGTGATAAAATTGCTACAATATTATAGCCACAAAATCAGGAAAATATCAAAGCCAATACCCTCTTAGTCGAACATTATTGGCTAAAGAAAATTAAAAAAGAGAGAGGCTATTGCAAGCTACAAGAAAGAGAACCTGAAGCCTACTTAAAATAGCCCAAAAAGAGGTTGCAAATCTAAAAGGCATCAAACAATTCTCCATCGGCTATTTTGGAAGAGAAGAAGATAAAAAGAATAGTTGCATTTGTTGAGAAGCTAACAAAGAACCCAAAAGAAATATTTGATATTGTGAGCTTACTTTTCTCTAGTTCTTTTGAGTTTTCATATTTGCTTTATGAGAAGCAAATTAGAGATTGTGAGCCTTCACTCTACTTGTTCTTCATTATATGATTTTCATTTTAGTTTTATGAGAGCTATTGTCAAAGAAAATCATAGTGCACTCATTTGTTTATATCAACTCTTCTAGAGAGGAAAACACTTCATTTTAAATCTTTTATGATTTTATATTTGTAGTGAGGAGCCACTTAGAAGTTGTTGGTGAGCTTGACGAACCAACTTGTTCATGGTGAGTAAGGAAAACCACATGTTGCTAGTAAATAAGAAAAACTAGCTATTAGTGAAAAATCCTTTAGGAGTTAAGGGGATTAGATGTTGGGTTTACACATTGTGGGCTAAATTAGTATAAATCTCTGGTGTTCATTCTTCTTCCCTATTCTCTTAATTGATTTTGATTTACAAACTAAGTTTCAAATCTGAAAGATTTTATTGAGCTACTAAATTTGTTTTTAGGATTCTAAAAAGGGTTTCAGGATCCTAAAAGTGCTTTCAAGATCCCAAGAGTTCTTTTAGGATACTAAAAGTTTCTTTGAATCATTTTACTAAAGTATCTCAATATCTTCAATTAATAATTATCTACTTTATTCTCATATCTGCCTAAAGTAAAAAACCAATAAGTGGATAGAGATGGAGACAAGAAAGTTGTATGCTTAGAACGTGTTTAGGACACTATCCTTAAAACATTACTTGCCCCCATTAATTGCTGCAGAGTTATGACAAACATGTTTCTAGGATTTATTTAAGCACCCAAAGAATAATATCCAGCAATTTATATTATTCTATCCTCAAGAGCTTTTTCTGAATGAATTATAAGAAGGGAGAAGAAAGAATTATTATTTGTGTAACATTTTTCCTTCTGGATTGATTCATATATATATAACCTTTTTCATTGAACCATTTTGTCTGTAAAAGAATTTATCAAAGACACATCTTTCAGTCCAACAGACACAACCTTTCTGGAAATACCTCTTAATTGTCTGTTGTTCGATGCAGCCCATTATTTCTATGCAAACAGAAATGCTCCAGTTGCAGCGCTACTCCATCGGCGTTACAGCACCTAGAAACCCTTCAAACAAAGGAGTGGGCGCTGCAAGGCCCACAATAGTTATTCCATATGTTAGTTTTTCAAACTAACTATAATTTTGTCCAACGTAAAGAATATCATTGTGAAATTAATCAGAATAAAATTTTAAAAACACCAACTCACTACCCCTCTTAGTATTTTATAAACTTTCAAACTATATATATATTTGTTTATTTTCAGGATTTATGAACTATATGAATTAAAATTTAACCCATTCAAGTAAATAAGTGAATCCATGGGTAACTACAGTGATGGATCCAAGAAGGCAAAAAGGGCCTGCCCCCTTCCTTCTTTTAACTTCTTTAGTTAACAACAACAAAGGATATATATGTTTAATAACACATAGGAGACATTTGGTATACATATACACTATGTGATGCAGCCCGAATATGATGGAAGAAAAGCCATAACCACACTGTGCTGTTTTGCTCTGTTTCTCTTAATTATAGTTCCTTTTATTTTTGTTTTGCTAGTTTTTAGTCTGTGTCGTTTTGCTACCTTGTAAGTTGCATTTTGGTGCTTTAAGTTATGATAATTCCTGTGTCATTTTACTGCATTTTGAGTTACATTTTGCTTGCATCATGTTTTCCTTTAGGTTTGGTTTTATACCGCAAGTGGGAGTTTTGATGAATGATATTATGAAGTTACAGAACCATGAAGCGTTTCTTTCTCCCTTTCTCCTATTTTCTTAAAAGTATGACTTTCTTATAGGAAATATAGCAGATTTTCTGAGTGTTGTATTGCATATTTTACTTTATCCCAAATCTGGTTGCATAATGTTTTACATTATTCTGGTTCAGCCACTCCATGCTACGTTCGTTGGTATCAAAGCACTTGGGAGTGATTTACCAAGGCACGCAGGGGAGCTAGAGAAGGAAGACACGCTACAATGGCTGAGGGATTTGAGCCTGATGGGGCAGTTCAATTGGAAACCCGATTTCAGAGGATGGAAGTGTATGCCCGTTAGAGAGAAGGCAAGCTTGATGCCATTACGAAACGACTGGTCTCTCTCAATATGAGCAACGGCCGCCGTTGACAGTTGAGCCCTCATTTTGTAGTCTTCGGTAATGTTGACAGTGAAGAAGAAAGTCCCAATCAGTTTACAATGCGAGATAGTAGGAAAGAGCATTCCTTGACCTATTGCAAAACTGGTTGATAGGAGTTAGGCTTCAAAACTAACACTCCAGAGCTCCGAAGGTGCTTACAACTTGAAGAGTTTCTGGACGAGATTCCTACAAAAGTGATCCTGTAACTAGAAGAATTACTTAAACACATTTACGATGAGTATCTAGATGCATATGAAGGAATGGAGGAAGTACCCATACACAGTTATGACATTTATCTTGAGGAGAGTGAAGAAGAAGGTACCGTCAATGTTGAGGAATCTGGTTCAGATGAAGGTGAAGAGAAATTAGATAACTCAAGCAAAACAACAGATGGTAAGAGAGGAGAGAAGGTGGAGGAAAATGATAACAAATGGTCTGGTGAAGGGTAGTTTAAGTCAGAATTAGATGTGGTTAATGCATTAATGACTATGTATGTGAAATGCGGTGATGTGGATACTGGAGGTGTTTGATAAAAGGCTTAATAGAGACACAATTTCATGGGATGCTATAACTTTTGGGTATTTTGAAAATGGAGAATGTATGAAGGGACTAAGATTGCTTTGTATAGTGCTTAGACTAAAGCCAAATCTTGAGATTCATGCACATGCATTGAGGACTGGAGTAGGTTTTGATGGTTTTCTGCCTAATGCAATTTTAGACATGTATGTAAAGTGTGGAAGAATAGAGTATGATTGGGAACAATTTTTCTCATGTGCTCAAGATGTTGTAACATGGAACATTCTACTGACAGGATATGCTGAGCATGAGAAATGAGTGCTTGATGTTGAACTTTTTCAGAGCATGGTAAAATCAAATGTTAATCCTCATGAAATTACATTTATCTCTATGTTGTGTTCTTGTAGTAGATTTGGTATGGTGGGAGAAGGCTTGGAATATTTTAACAGCATGAATAAGTCCTACATTCCACCTAATATGAAACAATACGTATGTATACTTGATTTGCTTAGCTTCATTGGGAATTTAGAGGATGCTTTCATGTTGAAAGATGAAAATTCTCCTAAGAGTATAATGGAAAGGTTTTTACTGGTAGGAATTCTACATTCTCATGTAATGGGTGTTGTGAGGCCAATGATTACAGATGCTTTGAAGATGTTAGCAGGTTTAAGTGATACTATTATGCGAACTGTAAACATCCAATTTTGTCTGGCCATTTATTTATTTTCATATTCAGAAATCCAAAAAAAATTACAAAAATACAAAAATAAAATATGTTTGCCAATTTCTTTTATTTTCAGCAACCCATTAACACACTTTTTTTTAGCCCACCTAAAGTCATAGCCTAATCCCCTTTCTTCTTACTATTTTTGGCAAATTTTTGCCAAGCCCAACACATAACCAACTCATTTTTTGGCCAAATGAGCTCCTAGCAGCCCATCCAATAATCAAATCATTTTAGCCTACCTCAAACCAGCTTCAGCTCGGTCTATACACTTATAACTTGACCCGGATCCCCACTTAACCTAACCTTCCTGAAACCCAAGCCATAACCTTTAGGATTTTCTTTCTCCATCCCTTTCCATATGCTTCATCGCATTTATGCAATTGTACCGCTAGTCCCCTCCTCGCACCATTTCATCTTTGCTCTTCTTCATGCCTTTATTCCCTCATACGTTTCTTCTCTACATTTCGTCTTTGTCCTCACCAAAATACCCACTCACAACACACTCTACACACATCTGTTAGTCCTTTCACAGCCAATATCACTGTGGACCGAATTTCAGGTTCACGCACGCCGAGCTTCACCACTCTAGGTGGAACCCTAGCCATCATTTTCTCTCGTAATCCATCAATTCCTTTTTCTGATTTTGTTTCTTTTACTTTTGGCCAGGTGTCATCTGTCCCTCTAATTTCAACAAAAGAAGCCCTAGCTCCCGGTTTCTTTCACTTGATACCCTTTGACTGACCTCTATGCACGAAAAATTTGTCACCACTTCGCTCCAAAATGATTCTCCTTTCCTTACAGGATTTGGTCTCCTCCCTTTGGCAATAAAATCAGAGAAGCACAGAAGAAAATGAGCAAGAGAAGAGGGTATTTCTTTTAGGAGATTCGAACTTACTGAAAGAGTTTGGTGGGTTGATTCGGCTTTTGGGAGAGTAAGAATTGCGTTAGGGTGGCTTGAAATTTAGGAAATGTGTGTTTCATCTAAAGAAAAAGATAAATTTTTTTTCTTCCCTTCTAATTGTGTTCTTGATATGATGAAACCCTTTGATGAATATTTATGCTACTGGCATCTCATCCGTGGTTGAAAATTATTTTAGTTATGTAAAGATGGTTAACTGCTATGTCTACCTCCTAAGTTGGGTTTATGTTTTCATGTCCAGTTAGGGAAATATGGTATTTTGAATGCGATTCTAATTGGTGGTTCCTAGAACTATTATTTCAATTTTGTTCCTGTTTCAATTCGAAGGGAGTGATTGCTAGTGATTTGGGTATGGTTGTGGTTTGGTTTCATTATTTAAGCACAACCATAAATAAGTTTAGTTGTACGTAGATGTGGTCTCAAATTGTGCATCCCATTGTGGCATAGCAATAAGCACCCTTCTTGGTTTTCAGTTCAAACTCGGTTTTTACATTTGGGTTCTGGTTTTTGTGAGATGTAAAAGTTATTTTAAATTGAAGAAAATGTAATACTAAATCTTGTTCTATTGCTTCTTTACACCCATATGATTCTATCTTAAAGTGTGCTCCTAATGGTGTAGTTCACATCATTTTAAGTATTGAACCTTGGGTTGCCCCATTTCATTTTGCAAGTATGAGTTCAAATGGTTTCTATGTTGACACAAGTTTACTCTTGGTTCAAAGATTTAATCTTTTGATAAAATAATGAGCTTTGATTTGTTAAGATCAAGCTTGGTGGTCTTCTAGTTTAAGGTATAAAGATTGCCATCTTGTTGGTTCATAAGGAAATATTGTCTATGCCCTTAAGCTAGGAGAATCTCAAAGGTGACAATAAGATGTTCTGTTTGCACAAACTCACTTGAAGTTGTATTTTACCTGGTCATCTGAGAACATGAAGTATTTTAATTCTAAGCTTAGGTTATATTTTCTTGATTGGCACTTGGGTGTTTGTTTTGTTGTAATGGTCATTTGTCCAAGTAAGGTAGTGTGTTTGGTTGCCTTGTGGGATTTTCTCTCTTCCTAAATTATCCCTTTAAACATTCATATCATGTTTATGAGGGGCAATTTTGTTACTATGCCTAGAATGAACTGTGATAAGTCATGTTATTAAGGCGACTAATATTGGAATTTGATTTGGTAATCTTGTTATTTTAGTTGGGATGCGATAATTATTGAGAAAATTGATGTTAAATTCTAACAAAGGGTGGTGAAATTATCTGCTGTTAATTGAAAATTGGGTGAATAAGTATTCATTGTTCCTTCTGATCAGGATTTGCTGAAACATCATGTGCTCTTGATAAAGACGAGTAGGAATTGAATTGAGTTAAAATAGATGGAATTTAAGTTACCCGTTTATCATGATTTAACGTATTAGCTTATGGGGATATTTGTCCTTTTAAAATAACATGCTTTTCTATTACATCCCCTTATTAGTCTGTTCAGGCATACATTATGGGTAATTTGTGTCTTTAAGTTTTATTTGGCTCCATTACTTTAATTGTCAATTCAAAGGTTCAAAAGGAAAAAGACATACAAAAATAAATAAGAGGTTTTCAAATTTAAGGTTCCAATGGTCTTTGAGTAAAATCATTTGTGATACTTAAGTTCTCACCTATTTAAAAAGAAATAGGTGTTTCTTTTTTTTGAGGCTTTATTGAAAATGTTTCCAATTTTAGAATAAAATTTAGAGAAGCCCATTTAAAAGTTTGGTCCAAGGCCCTAATCTTACTTTAATATGTTTTTAAGTAGGGATAGACTTAAAGTATAATTTTTTAAAGAGCCCAATTAATTCATTATTTTTCAAGTGGGTTTCAAGGCCCATTCAACCTAATTTTCTAGGAGCGGCTTCAAGGGCGTATTCAAATCAATTTTTCAAAATAAAATCCAAGGACCCAATTGGTTTGGCTTATTCAAATTATTCTTTAAAAAAGCCCATCTTTATCAACGTGGTTTCAGGGCTTAAACTAAATTAAATAGTTTCAAGCGAACTCCATGAAATCCAATGCTGCATAGGTCACTTCTCAAAAATTACATTTTTGATCCGAGTATTTTCACAAATCTCATTTTGACCCAATATTTTCACAAATTTCATTTTGATCCAATATTTTTATAAATCTCCTTTTGACCCAACATTTTCATGAATCTCATTTTGACCTAATATTTTCATAAAACCCATTCTAGCCCCATTATATTTGTAAATCTTATTTTTGCCCCACTACTTTCGTGAATTTCATTCTTGCCCCAATGACCTAATATTCAAGGGACTTTTAGTAAAAGTTTATTCTCTCCAAAGTCTTAATCTCTGCAGACATTCAGTGGAGTTATATATTCCTAAATGCCCTAATTCTCATGGACTTTCAATGGAAGTTTATCTTCCCCAAAGTCTTGACTTGTTCTTTTTCTAGGCTTTCAGTGGAATTTTGTATTCCCCAAGGTCTTAACTTTCACAGGCATTTAGTGGAGGTATATTGTCTCCAATGTCCTAATTCACTATCTAGGCTTTAAGTGAAAATCTAATTTCCCCAATGACCTAACTTCTTTTCACTTAATCAATTTAAAAAATTCTGAACTATGTTGACCTTGATCCCTTTTGGGGTATGTAGGCACTTACTTGGTAAGGCAGATCTAGTTATTTTTTTTTCTATCTCTGTCCTTTATTATCTTATTAATAAAAAGGGGTAATTAAAATACATTAAATTTTTAAGTACAAACAATTTAGGGTAACCATCCTTAGGGATGGATGTTGTGGGGTTGCTTAACACCTTCCCCGCATGTAATTAAACTCCTGAACCCTTCCTTTGGTTCAAGTGCCAGTTTGCCTTTCTTCTTTTCTTAGGATCCCAATTATCCTTCTAATTAATTGATGGCGACTCCATTCTTTTTTCTCTGCATTTTCCCTTTCACGCCTAAAGTTATAAAATGATGGCTGTTCAATAGCTGCCACGTTGTGACAAGAACTTTGTTTGGTGAAGAAAACTTTGGAACATGCTCTGATCATATTCGTGAGGAGGAAGGCATCTGGGCTGTATTAGTTTGGCTTTCTATTACTACAAACCACAACCAAGGCAAGAAATTAAAGGCGAAACTGATCTCTGTATCTAATGTCGTGAATGAACATTGGGTATGGAAGAAAGTTCTCTTCTCTATATGTCCTTCATTTTCTTTTATCTAATTTAAGGTGGTGACTTGAGGAGTTCAATTCTAACGGGTTTCAATTTGATGAAGTAACATCAATGTTGTATCATCACCAGAGAATCAACATGTCTTTCACATGGAATTATAATGAATATCTTAGTGATGCAATAGATGTGGATGTGATTGGTGTGGTCAACGTTATTACTTTGTTGTTAGAAAGAATAAGTACAGACATCCAATCATATGTAACTATGTTTGTAAGATTGTTATTTTCTGTTGTTAAGGAGAACAGGGTGCTGCTACAAAGTGTGCTCTTGCTTGTGCCTGTGAAAAGAGTCTTAAATTATATAACAACCACTCAAGCCCAAAAGCTAATTAATGGTCTTGTAGCTCTGCATATGGCTTTTAAGCTGCAAGATGCGAATTCAAGAGCGACTTCTCTTCAACCAGGGGAGGATGATGCATCCCGAATATAATGAAAGAAAATTCATAACTGTGCTGTGCCATTTTGCTTTATTTCTCTTTATTTTAGTTCTTTTTATTTATGTTTTTTCTACTTTTTAGTCTGTGTCGTTTTGCTACCTTGTAGGTTGCATTTTGGTGTTTAAAGTTATTATAATTCTTGTGTTGTTTTATTGCATTTTGAGTTGCATTTTGGCCGTGTTTTACTTTAGGTCTGGTTTTATACCACAGGTGTGGCTCTGTAATGGGAGTTTTGATGAATGATATTATGAAGTTACAAAATGCATGAGCATTTCTTTCTCCCTTTCTTCTATTTTCTTAGAACCATGACTTTCTTCTAGGAAATATAGCAGATCGTGTGAGTGTTATACTACAGATTATGCTTCATCTCAAATCTGGTTGCATAGTGTTTCACATTGTTTTGCTTCAGCCACTCCACGCTACAACACTATGTCAATATTTGTACACTTTGTCAATATATTTAACTAAAGAGTTCTTCAAGTTCGATATTTATACACTATGTCAATATATTAAATAGAAATTTAACTATAAAAGGGACATCCAAGAATTTGGAGGTCATTGATTCTTCAAGATATTAGATTGTGGAATATTGTCATTTGGAATGCTATAGACCTTAATTTCAACATATAGACTGACTTCACCAAAACATTCATTTGTTCCTTTTATTTTTTTTACTTATTTATCAATTTTAATTTTTCATTGATTCAATATTATGCATATTAATTTTCTTATCATTTTCCCACACGTGAGAATCTAATTATAAAATAAGGGTTGATCATTTACTTAGTCATAAACATAACTCTCTTTGCACTTAATAATTAAGATTTGAACAAATGACCAAGTTTGAGTGTCTTGTGTTCTACAATAGAGAAATTCTAAATTTATATTTATATAGTATGCAAAGTATAAATTATAATATAAAGATTTATTTTTTTAACAAAAAGCCTAATAATAAACACATAAATAATTACATGTAAGTCCCTACTTATTTTTGTTGGCTCATCCTTTTTCTCTTGGGGTCTTATCAGGTTTTTCTGACTCTCCCTTTTTTGCATAGTTCGACCCCCTTTAAGTGATTTATGGATCCATTCTTGGGTAATTGACTATAAAATTGTGTGAAGTATGTACGAGAAATCTAAGGACCTCACAAATTATTTTGGAAATCTTGTACTATATATTCTAAAATTCTAAAATGCAATAGAGTTTAGTTATTTTTACTTATGAACCATGTGGGAAAATTTGTTAATATGTATTGGTCATGATGAGTGGCTTTTAAGCTTATTTACGCGACATGTATTTTATGATTGGTTATGTAAGTTGGAGTTTAAATCGTGTTGAAAATCTTAGAATGCATAGAATAAATGATTTATACTATAATATTACCACCTGATGCAAATTCCGAGCTGGATGATTTATGATACCATTGAGATAGAGGCCCTATGACTAAAGGACCTCTTTGATATGAATTTTCCAGCAAAGGAATTATGAGTAGTTATGGACATTGATTATATGTTAGTAAGTTGTGAGTTACTATACCTATGTACTATATTGAAATTTATTGAATAAAATTTATGTTGCGTGGAGTTTTAATAGTTCAAAACAAGGATCAAGGGTTCACGAGTCCTGGAGCGTAATGCTTCTCTGTTTCTCATTGATAATAATTTGAATGATACAAAGAGAGTATTTCCTATTTCTACAACTACAAAATAAAACTTTATAGGGAGAAAAGTCAACATTCCCCCTCAAATTGGTGCATATATGTTACTTATAACCAATTTGTCAAGACAATTATTGAAAGCTTGACTTGATACAACTTTAGTTAGAACATCTGCAAGTTAATCTTGAGACCTGACATGTGGACTTCAATAAGTTTAGCTTCTAACTTCTCCTTGATAAAGTGCCTATCAACTTCAACATGTTTAGTTCTATCATGTTGAACAGGATTATGGGCAATATCACACGCGGCTTTGTTATCACAAAATAGTTTCATAAGATTGGTTTGCTCAATATGTAACTCTTGCAAGAGGTTTCTGATCCATAATAATTCACATATAGCGTTAGCCATTCCCTTTTATTTGACCTCTACACTGGATCTTGCTACTACTTCTTTTTTCTTACTTTGCCAAGTAACAAGATTTCCACCTACAAATGTGAAGTACCTAAAGTATATCGCCTATCTTCAATAAATCTAGCTCAATCAGCATCTGTATACCCTTCAATCCTCAAGTTATCCTTTTTTGTAAATAGGCTATCTTTTTTTAGAGGAGACTTCAAATAGCGTAAGATGTCGATGAAATCATTCATATACTCTTCACCTGGAGAATGCGTGTATTGACTAACAACACTAAGAACATATGCTAAATAAGGCCTAGTATGTGCAAGATACATTAACCTACCAACTAGTATCTGATAGCGTTCTTTGTTTGCTAGGATTTGATTTGAGTGCATACTTAATTTTGAATTTTCTTCCATAGGAGTTTTAGTTGGACTACAGGTCATCATCCCAGTTTCTTGCAATAAGTCTAAGGTGTATTTTCATTAAGACAAAAAAATCCCTCTTTTAGGCTATGACATCGTAATCGCAAGGAAGTACTTTAGAGGACCAAGGTATTTCATTTCAAACTCTTGGGCCAAATAATCCTACAAGACTTTTCTTTCCTCAGGGTCAACACTAGTAACTATTATATCATCCATATACACTATGAGAGTTGTCAGTCTTCCTCTAGCATGTGTCAAGAACAGGTATGATCAGAATTACTTTGATCGTATATAATAGACTTCATGAAGCTAGCGAATCTTCCAAACCATGCCCTAGGAGACTGTTTCAAGCCATATAGGGATTTTCTCTACTTGCAGACCTGTTTACTTCCTTTTGTCTATATATTGCATCCAGGAGGCAAATCCATATATACTTCTTCTTGAAGGTCACCATGTATAAAAGACATTCTTAACATTAAACTGATGCAAGGGCCAGCCAAGGTTCACTGCCATAGACAAGAGAATGTGAACAATGTTAATCTTGGAAACTAGAGTAAAAATTTCCATATAATTAATTCTGTATGTTTGAGTGTATCCCTTAGTGACAAGTCTTGCTTTGAATCTTTCAACAGTTCCATTGGCTTGATATTTAATAGTGAAGACCCACTTATAACCAATAAGAGTCTTTCCTTCAAGTAAATCCACAACTTCACATGTTGGGTTTCTTTGGAGGGATTTCATTTCTTTATTCATTGTCTCCCTTCATCTGGGATCTTTCAAGTCCTCATGCACACGATTAGGAATAGGAATTGCAGATAACTGATTCAGAAAAAGATTTACTTCTATTTGACAATTTTTGGTAAGAAATATAGTTTCTTATGGGATATTTAGCTTTGGAGGTAAGGTTAAACTCATAAGTAACTTTAGGTATGCCTTTTGTTGTCCTAGGAAGTAATATTTTAGGATTAGGTTCAGAGTTTACCTGTTGCTCATGCAATGAATCGGCTTAGGAGGACAACTGATCAGCTTGATCAATCGGTACATCATAAATGATGGAATCTTGAGAATTTTCATTTTCACATGACCAAGCTCATACAATTCACTGTTCAAACATACATCGCCATTTGAACATTCATCACTTGAAGCCAATTTGTCACCACTTATGTTTTCCAAGTAGTCCAAAGAGTAATTTAAATTCCACAGTTCAAGCTTATTCTCCCCTTGAAGTGGAGACTCAAGTGTAAGGTAATACATATCATTCTCATGAAATACTACATCAAGGGTTATATACATTCTATGGGATGGGGAGATGGTAACACCTATAACCTTTCTGATTGGTCGCATAACCAACAAAATCACATTTAAGAGCACGATGCTCTAACTTATCTCTCAAAGTTTTTGAATATGCATGAAAGCTACATATCCAAAAATCTTAGGCAATATGTTTGGTACAGTAGAAGCACTTACAGCTTTATGAAGAGCATCAAAAGGAGTGTGGAATTATAGTGAACTGGAAGGAGCGCAATTGATGAGGTAGGTTGCAGTGGTAATGACTTCACCCAGTACCGTGTAGGCATACAAGCTTCAAATAAGGAGGTTCATACAAATTTAAGGAGGTGATAGTTCTTGCGCTCTATGACCTTATTTTGTTGGGGGGAGTGGGGGCAAGTGGTTTAGTGAACAATGCAATGTAGGTCAAGATACTGTTTTAGATTTTGATTAACAAACTCTCCACCATTATTAGTGCAAAGAACCTGTATGCTAGTTTGATATTGGGTAGCAATCATCTTATGAAATTTCTGAAACAAAAAACTAACTTCATTCTTACATTTCATTAAAAAAATCAAGTCATTTGAGTGTAATCATCAATAAATGAAATAAGCCAACATTCACCACTACAAGAAGAGGTTTGTGTTGGACCCCATACATCATAATGAATAACCATAAAAGGAGCAGTGCTTATATTCATACTAATGGGAAATGAAACACGGTGGCTTTTAGCTAGTTCACAAACATTACACTTAATCTGAAACATTCAATTTAGAGAATGACTTTGGAAATAGTTTCTTCAAATATCCAAAAGATGGGTGGCCTAACTGTCTATACCACAATACAATATCTAACATATCATTAGGAACCTCTCGAGCTAACTAGGTTGAGCTGGCAAGCATTAGATCAAGATAGTAAAGTTTCCACCTTATAGTACCATAACCAATTATCCTCCAAGTTCAAATGTCCTTAAAAACACAAAGGCTATGCCAAAAATCATAATAGAATACAAGGCACAAGTTATTTGAGCAATAGATAATAAATTATGGTTCATAGAAGGAACAACAAGAATATAATCAAAATTTAAATTTCCTATAAGGGTAATTGAGCCCTTTCCAATTACTAAAGTGGGTTCACCATTAGCTGTAAACACTATGTTATGTTCAAAGGGTTTCAATGTTGGTATATTATTCTTGTCAAAGGTGATATGATCAGTAGCACCAAAATCAATTATCCATTCACCATTTTTATTAGTAGCAAAAGTATGAAAGATCTTACCAATGTTACCTGAAGTTGTGGTTAAGGCAAGAGCTCCCACATGTGACTTTGGAAACTAGACCACAGCAACAGATGCTTGGTGAGAAAATTTCTGGTTCCGCTGACGTGGTGCATTGGTAGGGTCCCACTAATTTGGATACCATTTAGTTCATTACACCGGTCTTTAGTATACTTAGTTCTGCCACAATGAGTGCGAGTCCAATTATGAGTAGCCCTTACTTCATAGCTATGGTTCTATGACCTTGAGGTTCTTTCGGGTTTAGGTTGGGATATGGTTTGCACTGACTGAGGTTTGCCTTAGTGTGTAATCATGGCAGTCAGCTCTGAGTTACCAGTATCAACGTCATAACAGTTTCGCTAACAAAGTCACAACGTATAGATACATAAGCTTCCTTAAGGTCCAATACAGAGTCTTTCCTCAGAATCTCACCCCGAATTTGTTCATACTCAGCATCTAATCCATTTAAAAAAATGTGCACACGAAGGCGTTCAATAAGTTTTGCATGGGTAATAACATCTTCATAGTCTTTCATTACAAACTTATTACGATGGTCTAATTCTTGAAATATATCTACAAGTTCACCATAGTAAGTGGATAGGGAACAACCAACCTATTTGGTAGAGAATGCTCATTGATTAAGAGTAAATAGTTGAGATTCATCTGACCCAACATAGAAGGCTTTCGCTAGTGCCTTCCAAATTTCACGTGTTGTACTCAATCGAATGTATCACTTCATGATTCTCGATGTCATTGAGGTCAATAGCTATCCTTTCACTTTTTGACTTTCAGCATACCACTTTATATAGGATGTATCAATATCCTTTGGAATGAGGTTTTTCCTAATAATATAGTCTAACTTCTCTCTTTCAGCAATTTACATTTCCATAAATTGGGACCAAATATCATAATTAGTATCATTGAGGATCACACTGGTTGTAAAACCAAAACTTTCATTTTGGATGTGTATTACAGACACAAGGGTTTCAGATTTTTCAGATTTATCACTAGCCATTTGTGCAATATCACACTGAATTAAGGAAGGAAATAAATTAAACTGAGAGTTGAATTGAATATTGTGTTAGTTATAGCAATGAAGCAACGAAGGAACACAAATCTGGATATGGGTCTCGACAAACTTTTGGTTTGAAGAGGCTATGGTGCTGTGTCGAGCTACAAGCCTTGACGGTGGGGTTCCAGGTGACCAGAGCTGGCTTCGACAGTGATCAGCTTAATGACTGGATTTGGGTCTTGGAAAACTTTTGGTTTAACGAGACTATGGTGCTGCAGTGAGCTTCGCTTGCTTTTCGAAGGTGACCAGTTCGGCAATAGGCTCTGATACTGAGTTCAAAACAAGGGTCAAGGATTCACAAGTCCTAGAGCATAATGCTTCTCTGTTTCTCATTGATAATAATCCAATTGATAGAAGAAGAGTATTTCCTATTTCTACAACTACAAAATAAAACTTTACCAGGTGGAGATCACCTAACTACATGGACCAATGGCTGTAAGCCATGTAAGAATAAAGAACATGGGAGAAAAGTCAACACTAATGATGTCAGACATTGTAGCTATACTTTGAGTAAGAGTTCAGTAAGATGGAAATATTGGTTTTTCTTCATATTGAAGTCTCATGAGCATGACATTCATCACATAAGGTCATGAATCATTTTTATTCTCAATTTATTCACTGAGCTCATCTAGCTCACTCCTGTGTTATATAGTTTCTTTTTTTTTTTGTAGGAAGGTTGCATATAGAGGTTGCTGATCCAACTCTAGAAGTTACAAATAGGTTTGGGTCATAGGAATGAGAAATGGGCTGAAAGAGAAAAACATGTATATTCATTAAAATAGTTTCATGTAAAGATATCAATTAATTTTAATGAGAGGTGAGTTTGTGAAATTAATTTTAATTGACATTTCTATTGAAATTAATTTAAAGTTGAGAGGGAAAGAAAGTCTATACTTGTTTGGACTCGAGGGTTAACGAATTCCTTAATCTTAGCACTGGTCATAATTCGGATGGACCGTGACTTCAAAAGCTTTATACAAAATCCCTCAACTCATAATATAATATTTTTATGATTTGAGATTGCAAAGTAGAAACTGGAAAAACTACCTTCTACTGCAAAGGAGGAATAAAGGAAGGTGTTTTGAGAAGGGATGCTAGTTCTAACCAGTTCAAGGTTGGTTTTGTTTAAATTTGGAATTTTTCAGCAATTATGAGAAAACTTTTCTTTTTTTCTTTTTATCTTTAAAAAACTTAGATCCAAAAATTTGTAGTTGAATCCTAGTCATTTTCAACATCAAGTAGAAAGAAGGGGAATGATTAAGGCAAAGAATGGCGGAGAGAGGGAGAAGCTGGTAGTGGTGGTGATTGATAGAGAAGAAATGGATGGCGGGAGAGAGATAATTTATGTAGTAATTGGACCAGAGAAGATGGAGGGAGAATTGGTAGTTGGTTACATAAGTTCCCAAGTTAAGCTTTTAACAAAAAAACTAATAAACTGTGTAAATTGCACAAAATACAATTCAAGGGATACATTTCTAGGTTTTATAGCCTAAGTAATTAAATTACACCGAAGCCTAAGTTGAAAGAAATTTTATGCTTTTTAACCTATTTTAAAAATTGATAAATTTAAAAATCTATGAATGCTTTTTTAGTAATACAAGATACGTTAAAAAGGCATTTATCTTTTCAAGCATCTAAAATAGCCATGTACAAACAAACACCTTGAATGTCTCCATATATCTAGAAGAAAATAATGATATACCAAATGACATCCTCTTACAAGTGACATAATTGATAGGTCAAAATAAATCAATAAGAATTAGTTCAATTAATAAGATCTAACTATATAACCCCAAAGGATTTTCAACTTGCTTTTCATTGACGATTGTTTATTGATAAACATCCACTAATATGTCATGTTTTAAAATTAAAATAACTTTCGCTTTCTAATTTTTTTTTCTTTTCATACAAGCCAGTACAAAATAGAATTCAACAATATAAACATAACCATAGACTTATTAATAAAGTTCCATACAGGCATAACATAGTTCATGTCTAGCTATATATTTATATATAAGCTCCACTCTACATTATTCAACCAGCATTTAACACAAGTGACCACACTACCTGGATATATGCAAATATAATTACTAAACCAAGATATTTATCAAAAGGGATAAGCTAAGCCTGGTGGTGGGGCTTCTCTAAGTCCTCAAGACTCACAGGGTGGAACCAGGCCTTCTCCTCGAGCACCAAGTCTGCGCCAACATTGGCAGCTGAGGCCAAGAGGAAGATGCGCTCTCCGCCCGTGGCAGTGGTCGGAGGAGTGACCTGCTTAGTGCTGGCCCAAATACCTCGGTTTGTGGGTGTGGGGCCCAGTACTTGTCTGATTGGGCTGCTTGGATCACATTGTCACGGACCACACTCGGTTGAATCTGATCATCCAGATTCTTTTCATACAGTGAACTGTATGTAGCCCTCCTATATCAATTTTATTTAACCGGCAACGTGATAACTGACAAACAAACTGCTAAAGGATTTTATAACATATGGCAGTGACTATCTTATCCGAATTTAAATATCCCCAAGCATGGTAGATGATAATCATGCAAGAGAAGAAATAGAATAAATTTATTTACATAAATTTTATATATAAATTATCAAAGTAATTATATTTAAATTCAACATAAAAGTTATTTTTATATTTTTTAAAATTTAATAATATAACACTTAATATTAATTTTTTTAAATAATAAATAACTTATAAATACATAAATATATTAATTTTAAAAATATATATGATATAAAAAATAATTAATTAATATTAAAAAAAATTGAGACAAATTAATTTGAACAAGTTAATTTTGAGTGCAAAATAAGTCAAAAGGTAAAATTTGAAAGCTAAAAAACATTACATGATTTTAAAAAATATTAAAGAGGATAATTATTTGTCATACCTATCCTTCAAGGTGGCGAGGAACCGTTTAAAATTATAATAAATGTGAATGTGCATTGAGAGAGTTGTATTAATGATTTAATTATAAGTAAGTAGAGTTGAAAATCGGGCCGACCCAATCAAGCCAATGATTGAATCGGGGTGGTTCGGGCCAATTCAACCCTAATTATAATTATCAAAAAATTTATTTAAATATAATTATAATTTATTTTTATACTAAAAATACTAAAATACTAAACAAAATATGAGAATTAGATTTATGCTCCTAATCAACCCAGCCAAGCCATTTGAACCTGCTAGCAGCAGATATGAATGGTAGATAAATCTTAAGTTTCTCCTTCCTCATTTCCTAAGCACTGCCATTTACAAGGTTTAAAATGACAACCATAGGTGTCTGCCACATGCAGACATGCTGCCTTCTTGTTTCCTGTATCAACGAAAAGTGAAATCTTTTAACCCTATGAATTGAGAAATGTTATGAACTTATGAGAGAACTAATTACACTTATGAATTAAAAGATATGATGTGACTGAAGGTTGAATACATGAGAGCAAACTTCTCATTCAACTTCTACATTCTTATCACACTAGCTACTGGTGCGTGACCAATGTTGAACTCGAACCCTCGGCAACAAAGCCTCAATTTGAAAGCCCTCCAAATTGGAAACACAACTAAAATATAAATCTCCTTGCAGTATAG
>JASKGM010038787.1:0-23115 GCA_034509205.1 Ceratonia siliqua
ATTAAGAATAACTTGGTTTAATATTGAAAATCAGGTTTGATCTAGAGTTACACATGGTGCACGAAAGTCAAGCAGGACGAATTGCCGTGATTGGAGCAGTGTATAGAATCTGGTCGCCAGATCCTTTCCTGCAAACGGTAAAGAGATAAGAAAATCTGTACTACAGTGTAATATGTTTGTGTTAATTAATATATATATATATATATATATATATATATACATGGCTGGCTAGCTGACGCTGACTACAAAATACTAATATTTGTTTGTAGCTAGAAGATGACTTACAGTACATTGCTGAACACAAGGAGGAAGAAAGACCATTGGGTGTAGTTGATCCAGAGCAGGTCTTAGGGATAAGAAGCCAGCAGTATTACAGATATATGGGTTCTTTAACAACTCCTCCTTGCCATGAGGATGTGGTGTGGACTATTATTAGAGAGGTTTGATCTAATAACTTCCTCATCTCATCACAGGATCCATGTTATTACTGTTTTGAACCTTTGCGTGCATTCGTCAGGTGAAACCAGTTTCCAGGGAACGAGTCAGACTGCTTCGAGTTGCCGTTCGGGACGTAAGTTATTCACTGTTCTTATTATAAACAATAATCAGTTACTTTTCAATACTTATTAAGTACAGTAAATATTTTACAGGAATTTTATACCAATGCAAGACCACTGCAATCTAGAAACGGCCGGCCGGTGCAACTCTACGTACCAAGATTTCCCAAGATATTCAAGTCTAAAACAAAATAAGCTAAAGAGATCAAGATACTTTCTAAAACAAAAGAAAAAATATTGTAATTTTAACGAATTTCATTAGAGCTTTGTATAATTTACCTTTAATCGTCATAATAAATAATAAAATGGCACAAAATATAATAAATAATTACTGATCAATACTTGTACTTGCATTATTGCTAATTTGGCTGTCTTTCCATACGTGATATTGGAATTTCTGCTCGCTTAATTAGTTGCGAATGTTTATTCTCCATTTTATGAGTTATTATCAGCTGAAGTGATCTGTTTCTGGCTATTAAATTTTGGTAATGCATGTGTCACTATCAGGTCTTCACAGATCCAACAAGCAGATGATAGCCAAGTTAAAGTAATTACTATTCACGTAATTTATTAAGCATCATTTTATGAGATTTGCTATAATCTTCCACATGTATCTACACAAATTATTCCCTCTGCAAACTATGGTATATAAACCCCATTCATCAATAAAATATATGCCCTATTCGGAAAAAAAAAAATCTCTATATTCATATAATAAATGATCCTCACACATATCTATTACAAAAAAACAATGATTTTCTCCCAGGATTTTTCACCAAAAAAAAAAATTTGGGAGAAATTCTTTTAGAAACTACCGGTATTTTTCATAAATTTCTTATAGTTGATGTGTTTATGAAAAAGTTGTGTAAAATTCATGAGAGATCCATAAAAAAAAAAAGTACATCAATATAATAAAAAAATAACATGAAAAGATTCTCACGAAACTATGTCCGTGAGATATTTCTCGCAAATAAAAAAACATACCAACATCTTACAAACACACAAGATGTTAAAATAAAATAGTATTGACACCGATGAATGAATTAGATGAGTAAGTGAGATAAAGTGTTAAAAAGAAAAAAGTGTTGATATATATATATATAGTTAGAATTAACCCATGCCATGGCCAAGGCTTTTCTCTCTCCCTTCCCTTGTCCTAATCACCATTTCTTCCTTCAAATTTATTGGCCTGGCTCGTTACAGAATCCCAAATAGTTAACAATTCAAAAAATTTAAAGGTTTGATTATCTATTATCCCACATTTTTTCAAAAAAGAAGAGAATGAAAAATTAGAAAAATAATAATGACTAATTTGACCTATTAATCTACTCTCAACTTGTATATATTAGTATAAATATTTTTTATGAAATAATTTAAATAAAAATATCTCATACATTTTAATATTGAGTCCGTATAATAGCAGTTTTTTTTAATTTTAATATGTAAATGTTATAGGCTTAATTTTATTTATATATCTAATTTAAAGATTTTGTATGTTATAATAATATCTCATAAATTTTATTTTTATTTTAATATTTAAAAAAATGCAATAATTGTATAAAATGAACGTCTAGGACAAGCTTGATTTTTAATCAAACTCAAGAAATGAAAATTTTAAGATTAAATTAATAAAAATATATTATAACTTAACAGAATTAATTAAATAGATGTAGGTTGGACTCTATGGTAAAGAATGTGATTTCCTAAATAAAAATGTTCAAACCTGGCTGTTACCGTACAATCAATCAAGATTTGAAAATATCGTCCTCCGAATATTTCCCATACTTCCAAGGTATTATGATTTTTTTTTTTCTTTTTGGCAATAACTTAATTGTTTTAATTTGCTAGGAAGATTGATTTAGGCTTGTCATTTAAGGAAAGAGGAGTGAAAAATGAAAATTATCTTTTTCTAAAAACAACAAAAATCGTTATTTGAATGTTAAATGAAAAAAAAAAATGATAGTAATTGGCTCACATTATTTGAAAGTTGTAATAATTATTAACGGAGTAATGATTTTTTTTTTCTCAACATCAGAATTTTATATTACAATTAAATAAATAATAGAGATTCAGATCATCTTAAATTTGTTTTTAAAAAAATTTACAAATTAAGATATAAAATAGGGAGGAAGAGTTGGAGAACCCTTTTAACCCACTCAAAACGTCTAAACAACGGTTTAGGGCTGTGACTCACCGGACTCTGTAATTTCCCAATGTTTTCATTTAGGTTAGTCAAAATTGCTGATACATTTTGTGGAATATCTGTTTTTTTTTTCAAAACTCAATAATGTCTCTGAAATTTCTGTTCAATATTATGTACAACTTGGGGTGAATGTGAATGATGTTTGTATTGGTTCGAGTGGGATGATAAGGATTCATCTTGAAAACCCCCCAATGATCTCTGCATTGCGTTTTTGTTACTTTGGCACAATCTTTCTATGAACCTCAAGCCTAAGTTTCTTCCTTGAGTAATGAAAATTTGGATTTCAGTTTCCCTCTTCCTCTTGGAGAATGCATTGCTGAATGTCCGAACTAGAAATTTTCTGTCCATGTCTAGTTGCAGATAACTATGTTATAAAGCATGGTATAAGTGGAGCTTTGACTCATTTATCTTAGTTCTATTCCACACACACATATCTATCTTTTCCCTTAAGCAACTACAACAAAATAATAGTTCAATCAGGGCACCTCGTTTACTAGTATTTAGATGAAGTTGGTTATGATTTTTTGAAACTGGATAATTAGGTGGATGCCAATTATTCTTAGTGCCTATCTCAACTGGTGCCATGATGTATCTTGATTAAGTTATTCCAGATGTCCATGACATTTGCATATTGATTTCTGTGTCTATATGAATCTAATGTTCTTCCGTTGGCATCACAATGTACAGATGAACAGATGGCAAGTGATACATGCTCTAGTCACAAGCCTGAAGATGATGAAAATAATAATGAGAGGCACTCAGGCTCTTCTGCATCTGATACGAATGGTCTCAGAAGGTCTGCTAGAGAAACATCATCAAAGAAGATGTTTCCAGGACCTTCAAGTACTAGGAAGTCCGAACGATTTGTAAAGAGGACACCGCCAACTCCTGCAGCAAGAAGGAAATCTGAGAGGGTTGAGAAACAGAAGATGCCAAGTTCTTTGAGGAGATCCAAAAGAACTAAGAATAGCTCTTCTTTGACTCCTTCAGATTCTAAAAACTCAGAGTCATCAGTTTCAAAGCAGAAGAAACCAAAAAAAGATAAGAGCGATAATGGTTGACATTTGAAGCTAAGGAAGTTAGTGAAAATGAAAACATGATGTGGGAACTTCTCATGGAAAAAGCAAGAGAATGGAAGCCGGTGCTTTCCGGTCTATGTCCAATCCAAAAGCAAAGATAGGTAAGAAAGCAAGTTGCATAGCGTTATTGTGGCTGTTGACCTGTTGTTATTATTATTATTGTTATTATTTTCTTCAACTTTATTGTCCTTTGCTTAACCATGGGTGTTGTTACTTAGCCAAATGTAATGAGAAGCAACGATATACTGTTGCACGTAGAATAACTTATAAAAAAAGAAAGTAGTGAAAGGTGCTAATGATTATACTTGGCTAGTTGGCTAGTATTGTGCTCAAGTCTCTCAATGGCTTCTTTTTTTTTTTTTTTTTTTTTACTTGTGGAATTGTAAATAATTGAAAATGTTGCTGAGTAAGGTATAATATCATTGTTGTTATTATTATTTTTTTAATTGCTTGACTTACAGATTGTCATGAGGAGTCAAATAGGGTGGATAAGTTAATCCAGAAAGGTGGCTACAATGATGGAGGCAAGATTGAAGAGTCCTTTGAAGGGAGTCATTCAGATTGTAAAGCAGTCTCCAATAATGGTATGCTGCCACCATCTGATGAGGTCAAAGCCAAAGAGATGAGAGCTGACTCTAGGTTGAGTGGGCCTGTGAAAGAACCATTAGAAAGTAATGTGACTCTAGATTCATTGGTACCATTTAATGCCACAAGTTCACAACTAATAGGACAAGTGAGGCACCTCAAAGGGTACAAGATAATTGCCATGGAGAGGAGACACCAGAGATGTTAGTGTCAAGAAATTCCAAATTGTATAAAAAGTTGGTTAGGAATAGTGTTGTCCAGGAAAGGGGTGAAAAATTGATACCTTCTAAGAGAAAAGGGAGTGTGGTGGACATGCTTTCTAATGTTTCTGCTAGGATTGCTGATGAAGATAACTACACCCTAATAACCAATGCTAGTCCTTCAAGGCCGTTTGAGTGCAAAGCTAGCAATATTGTTGGGACCTGTAGGACATGTTCTAAAAGGATAAGGTACTTGTCAGCAAAGTCAGACTCCTTTGGGTTTGTGGAGTATTGGGTTCCTGTACAGATATCCAATGTGCAGCTTGAGCAGTATTGTGCTACTTTAGTTTCAAATACTTCAGTTCTTCGCTCGTCATCAAAGAATGATCTTGTTTGGGCTCTTCGGGACATTCTTATTTTAACCCGGAAGGTTAGGTTGAACTCTTTGATGTTGTAAGTTTGGATTGAGTACTAGCTGTCGTATGCTACAATATTTGGATCTCACCATCTTAATTATGAGATTTGAGAACACTACGCATGGTCCTGTTGCTTGTGGCATTTTGACACGCTTGTGAAACATAGTTTGCATTTATTATTATTCGATGGTTGATGGATATGATAAAGTGGTGATAATCCCTTCCTAGACTGGAGTAAGTATAAATATTTTAAAGTCAAGTCTTGCACCTCGGTTGTAAACAATTTGGGTACCTGTTAAAACTTGAAATCATTTATGATCAGAAACAAATTTGAATTAGATTTGTGTTACCTTATATTAAATTGATACTATTTTAAATTTAAAATCTCCCGACGTTTGTGTTTTGAAGCTACTTTGGTGTCCCTGTATAACTTTCAAAACAACTCTAGTTCAAACTTTCCTGATGTACATGTGTTTTTAGTTGATTTGATGTTCTTTTACACTTTTCAATTAATTTCTAAGCTGTTAGTGGTTGTAAATTTTCTTCATGTTTTCATTTTTTTTGCTTTTGTTTTGCATTCTTTTTCAGGTACATGGTTTACTGACTATCCTCCGATTAAATCTTCTATAAGTTTTGCTTGCCTGTGTTTATCATACTTTTGAGTTGTAATGACGCTAGTGTAATCTTTTTAATTGTGTTTCACACTTTTGTGGATGTTTATCTAAAACTTTTGAAAAATTAGGTGTTATGTAATGATAGATGAATTAGCTTTCACATTCAAACAGACTTCTGAAACATTTTTATGGCAGTGAGTTGCTGATATATTAAATTTAAGCAGATAATGGGATGTAGAATGAGACAGCAATATATGTTGGAATGATTCCACAATTACTCAAATAACCTCCATGGGCAAATTAAATTCATAAACTACAATATAGAATTTCAAGAGAAACCACTTAACAATGATCATACTTACTGGTTTGTTTTTGCAATTTAGCCCAAATATTTTCTCAACCAGTTTTGAAATTTGGAAACCGATAAGTACCTAATAAGTGTGGTTTTTGGGGGTTATTGGATTAATTCTCTATGGCTTTTAAGTATACTTTGTTTTGGATACAAGTTTGATATATAGTGTTATTCTTCATATAATTTTATTACATAATGTGTTTTATATAATGATATATCCATATATCTGACTTATATTTATGAGATAATAAAATATGGGAAAACCTATACCAAAAATTGGTTCACGTAAGAATGTGCGGAAAATACCAAAGGGAGTTATTCATGCTCTTTAGTAGATAAGATTATTTATTGCCTATTTTTCTTTTATTATTAAGAAAACTATTTCCTGCACTTTTGACATGATAATATCAATACACAAATGATTCTCGTATCAGGTAATTAGAAAAGATTGGGTTGCAAGTTTGTAAGAGGGTTCGAGAAGAACTTCGACATCCTCCTCATATTTTGTTCAAATGTCTCTTTTTATTAATACACAAATTATATTATTGAAAAATCTCAATACAGTTTAATATAATGGATTAATATAGTTTATGGCCAAAAAGAAAAGAAAAAGGTATTAATATAGTTGGACCACATCTGGCCATTTAACCAAGATCCCTGTGGTTTCAAAACTAACACATACTTGACTCAGGACAGTCCTAGCAGTCCTAGGACTACACATTTTTTTAAATATATTTTTACAATTTTGTTTTTGTTATTTTTCAGTAGTTTCCTATTTTTTTAAGAGTCCTAGTTTAGAGTCAATTCTTTTCCTTCAAGGGAAGGATTAGTTTCCTAGCTACCTTAAAATCCTTCAAGGATCCGTTTCCTAGTTGCTTTAGGATTGATTGATTCTCCATAAATTGCACCCTTGCCCTAGAGGTAGAGCAGTTTTTGTTTTGGAGATCAATACAATTATGCAGATTTTCTCTTTGCAATTCTAGCTTTCATAAACTTTCTACTTCATACCTCCCTTGTGCTTTGTGAAAATCTGCAAAAGTGACAGATCTTACATACTAATTACTTCAAATAGTATCAAAGCCTCTATGACCATGTGGTCAAGAGTTTGATCCTTGCGGCTCCCCATTCTTTATAATTAAATTCATTTTAAGGATGTGTTAGAGGTTATAATGAAACTATTAATGGCCTTTACTTAATAGATTAAGCTTTTGGATTCAAGTGGTCCTTGACAAATATAATATAATTGTTTTCTTTGCTTACACATAGAAGAGAGAAACTTGGCATAAAGAGAGTGACGAAGGGGGAGGGAAAGGGAGAGGAATACTTTGTAGCTTGCATTTTATGTTTAAATGTTATCATCGTGGACAATATATTGGGTTATCGTAGTTCTTTTTCCTGTCTTTATTTTTCATCACCTCTATATTTGAGTGTTGACCCTAATGTTATTGAACTAACTAAAGATTTAGGGGTAAATATTTTTATTTGTTGATGTAGTGACCACATTTTTTGGTAAACAGTGTTTATTGGCCTTTTAGGGGATACTATTTTTTTTAATTATTTTTATTTGGTGTGAATCACTGTATAGTTTTTATTATAATTTGGAGCAATCCACAGATGATTTGTTTCCTTTGTTTATATTCTAGTCCAATCTCACTACTGAAGTTTTCTATTCTTTCTCCCTTTAGTAACAAAAATTTAGAGGGAATTATGATTTAGGAACTTCTGGTGAAGGTATTTCCAACTTAGGGACATCAACCAAAAGAGTGATTATATTCAAACTTTCAAAGAGGGGTCAATGTTCCTAAATTTGAAATATCTTCATTCACCAAGAATTCATAAGTCATAATTCTCCAAAAGTGTTTTGCTATTACATATGTGAGAACTATCAAAAAAGCCAGAAAATTTGAGTTGTAATTCCTCTGTTTCTTGCTCTGTATAATTTTCTCATTGTACTTGTGTATGTGTGTGGGTGAGTACATCAGGGCAATGATGCCACTCTTTTTCATACATGTCTCAATTCACTTGAAGACTCTGAACAAACACTTCTGAAAAAAGCAGTCCATGAATTCTCATCCATACTTTTGCAAGATGGTGAAGATAATGACCCAAGCAACCGTTCAATTTTATTGAAAGTCCAGCTAAATGGAGGAACATACTGTACAAACTTTGCTTTGCTTGGTGAAAAGAAACTTGGGGCACTGGATGAAGGATCACTCCATATGTTTTGGACAAAACTTTTAGAGGGAAAATATCCTCAGTGGAAATACTTGTGTGTTTCATCTCAGCGGAGTCGGAAAAGGGTTCAACATTTTGAAGATTTAGTAAATAGACCGACTTTGAGAGTTGTGACATAGCAAAGAAGTGCAGGAAAGTGATCAATAATGTTGTTGATCAGCCTTTTTCAAAATTTGAAGGTGAAAAATCATCTACTGGAAGCAAGAAAGGTTAGTGGTCACCATTGTTATTGTGAGCTTTCATGGTTTAATGAAGTTGAGAGATAGTAAGATTTATAGCAGTCTTATTGGTTTTCCTATTATTTTGCAGGAAAATCTGGAGATCCAGCGGGTAATGTCTCTCAATGCTTGCATAGTTCAACTGCTTGTGTTGGTAGTCCACTCCATTATAATTACACTTTTTACTCAATTGGTTTGGCTCATGAAATTTCAGAAAGACCTCACGGTAACAAAGTTGAATATGAAAAAATAAGGAAATTATGTGTTAAGCAGAGGAGCTTACATCTTTTACTGAAGCCAAAGATAGCAAAGCTTTGTGAAATTCTTCTTCTCCCAGTATGCATCTCATTATTTCTCTGCGATGCTTTACATGTTGTTTATTTGTCCTGTGTTGATCCTTTATCATTGGCAAGGCTGCAATTTATTTACCAGATTGTTTTTATATTGTGATAAAATGTCATTCATGAGGATTATATTTTGTTACATGCTATTACATAGTGTGTAGACCAATTCAAACAGAAGATGGAGACTTATATTACTTGTTTCAGACCTATTAGGTCTAGGCCTAAAACAATTACCAATAAAAATTAGTTAATGGAAAAATAGGAGAAAATATTACGAGAACATATCTCTCTATGATTGTGATCTGCTGATGGTTTTGCAAGGTTTTGTCTTTGATGGATATTTTGAAGAGAGAGGGAAGTTCTTTTGTACATTTGTCTTTTTATTTTTGCCTACTTTTGTTCTCTGTCATGTAATAAGAGGATATAAATAAGGACATCTCAGGTCTTTGAGTAAATTGAAATAAACATATGGATAAAGACTTCACCTTTTTGCAAATAAACTAGGACTCGATCATTATTACTGAACCTTAGAAATGTTAGAATTAGTGCATACCTTTTAGGAAGTTCCAATTATCCTAGATCTTTCATATTTGAATCCCTATGCCTTGAATTGAATTTTTATAATTTAACCTTGCATTCCCTAAGGAATGATCGTTAATATTTTGTGCACTATCACACATGGGCTTTGCGGTTGTTGACTTGCTTTTGTAGTTGGGAGCTTCCTCAATTTGCAATTCTCTTGGCAAAAGTTTAATTACATATTTCGCTCCATTATCAGTATGAATTTGATGGTTACTTTGACACATCTTTCTTTAATGCAGGGTAAAGTTAAGACTATGGTTGATACTTTTCTTGAATACATTATGAACAATCAACATGTCAATAAGGAACCAGTGTCAATATTGCAGGCTTTTCAAATATCTCTGGTCAGAATATTCTCTTGCATTTTCAGTCAGTATTTCATTATTATTTTCATTGTGTATGTCATATGTGATTTACTGGTTTGTGATCTTGGCCTCCTTTTCCTGTTCCTCCAGTTGCTTTTGTGGAATTTGCTTTGTATGTACAGTACTCATTTAACTAAATCATACAAGTTCATTGTGCCTGTTTTGGTTTTTTTTTAAAAAAACTATACTCTGCTAAGGACTGTTGATTTTTCAAATGTTGACATCTGTCAGTTATCACTAGATTATCTTGTATGCTATAAACCAACAATCATGCCTTCTTACTTTGCTCTTGATCTGGCTAGTTAAATTCAAGTTTCTTTCTTTGCTGCATGCCTGTAGATTTTTTATTTTACTTCAGATTCATGTCTTTGGGCTGCCAAGTAAGTTGCGCCAAAATGAGGCTTTATTTAAGCCTCAGATTGTTGGCACAACCGTACAAATATCTTAGTAAAATGAACTTGTATTGAAGTAATTTTATAAAGAACAGAGTTATGGAATATAAAAGACTCAGAAAATAAAAGGTAAGAAAAGAAAAGAAGTATAAAAAAATAAAATGGATATTGAGTTACGTATTATCTTTTGCTTTTTTTTGCCTTGTCTACAAGGTTCAATTAAGAAAGGACCGATTCACCATTGGCACTGTTTGATTCACATAGAACAGAACTATGTGATGCAGTATGGGAAGAAAACCAGAGAAAATAATCTAGAAAAACTAAACTTTTATTCGAATTCAATTTTAAGGGGTAATTTACTTGAGACTGATAGTAGGCCTATTTATTTGCAACCTAAACATTTTTAATTGAACTAAGATTCAAGTAATCTTAATTCAACAAAGAAACAACGAAAGGAATCCTAATAAAACTCTACTGAGGGATAGGATATCCTTAGGCCTAAACACCTTTATTAAAATCCTGCCCCAAGTTTTCTATTATAAATCCTAAATCCCAATTACAATCACATCATAAATTAATATAATAAACATAAAATTCTTCTATTCGTACTGCATTACTAGCTGAAATTTTGTGTTGTCAATGAGTGAGATTTGCTCTATTCTTTTCTCCTGCTTATGTGCAATGTGGTCTCCATCTCAACAAAACATTTGATGCTGATAAAATCCTTTTGTCATTTTTTGTGTGAGTGCAATTACTTTTTTGCTACCTCTTATTCATGCATGATGCTCACATAATTGCTTTTAATACATATATCTGATGTGTTTTTTAATGTACCATACAAATTTCAGTGTTGGATTGCAGCTTCTTTTCTAAAGCACGAAATTGACCACAAAGCTTCCCTTATGCTTGCGAGACAACATCTGAAATTTGGCTGTAAGAAAGAGGAGGCAGACTATATTTATTCAATGTTGCGGTGTCTGAAGAAAATATTTTTATATCGTACAGGAAATTTCAATGTAACTGGCTCTCCAAATGCTTCTGAATTACCAGACATGGTTTATTCCTGCACAAGAGTGGCACTAGAGATTGAATTGGCTGAGAAAGATATTTCCAAGAGTATTAAAGAAATTAAGACGAAGTGCCAAAAATAGCTGAGGAAGCTACTTCTTATGCAACAGGAAGCAAAGAATCAGTTGAATGCAATTAATGAGGACAAAAAGGCTTATCTTGGGAAAAAATACAAAATAGAGTCAGCTATAATTCGATATTGTACTCCTAATGATGTGATGAGAATAGAAAAACTTATGATTTTGGATAATGAATATACTAAAAGAACTAAAGAATTGAAATGCCAACATGGAATACGTCTCAAGGATCTTGTGGCTGTGCAACTGGCAGCAAGGTAGAAATTCCAATATATGGAGGTCACTTGGGTAGAAGAAGTGAAGTCTTGGGCACGAGATGAATTGTTAAACATACTTCCTTCCAAGCACCTTGGGACTAGGTTAAAATACTCCCAGACTAGTGATCAAGCTCAGCCTCACGATGGTCCAAAGAATGTGGGCCTTGCGTCTGGTCATGTTGTTGACGGGTGGAGTTTTGGCGAAATGGTTCAAGCCATGACAAGGACTGGAGTTGAATTATCTAAGACTACTGAAATGGATTTCCCTGTAGCTGTACCATGTAGTAACCCAGTTGAACTGCAAACTTATCTAGTTAAGCATGCTAATACTAATGAAATGGACATTTAGGCTTCAGATGGAGGATCAGTATCCAGAAACGGCAGTCATAATAAAGTTGAAAGTCAAAGGGATATTATATCTATACATTCACATTCCAAACAGAATTCTGATAGAGCCACAAGCGTGGTAAATGAAGGTGATGGGCATGAAAATTTTAGCTGTGATTGTTGTAGGGATGATATAGTAATGTTGGTTCTACCTTCATCTAAAGGAGAAATAGGTGATGGGAAAACGTTAGATGTTCTTAGTAGAGAGGTGGCTATTGAAGTGCATAAAACCGGCTGTTTGAATGATGGGCTTGATGAAGTTTCTTCTTCTAGGCAAGGGAAACTTTGTGGGACTATATTGAGTATGCGTGGTTTCTCATTAGAAGACAAGGCCGATGGTTCCAATGATGGCGTGAATGCCTCTTTGAATTCACAGTCATCTGAAGATCTTATCCCAAGTGAAACTGTTGTATACATGCTAAATTGTGAGAATGTTGCACAGATCCATGAGGCTGGTGAAAACAATGGTTCAAATAAATCTATCAGTTTGAATTCACCTTTTACTAAAAAAATAACAGCTAATGAGACCATAGGAAGTGTATTAGAGAGAGTGCTACATGCCGGAACACTTGGGACTGCCAATTTTACTGATTGTCCGAATAATGTTATCCTTCTAAATCTTCTTTCATCTATGGAACAAACTTCTGATGGAGGTGGATTTAATGTTTTAGAGAGAGTTATCACCAAGACTTTGTGGAATTGCTAGTCCAAGCCATATTCTTGATACTGTTTACCTTCTTAATTCACCATTTTCAGAGCAACAAACTAGTCATGGACAAATTCTGATTGAAGAGCTAGAAACTACTCAAGGAGTAGCTGAATGTCATAATGACAAAGAGCAAACAGATGCTATGTTGTGGGATAATATTACATCAGATCAGCAGGCAGGATTTTCTGGAACCATGAATAAAAACTTTTCGTCCTTGGAGACCCTAGTATTAAGCTCACTTTCAGCGCAGCCTTTAATGATCTTGTCCCCTGCAATCACCGTAGATGAGGTGTGGAGTCCTGTTTTCTGGCGATCTAGATAATCATATTATGCTTACAAATCTTGACATGCTTATATAAACTAGACCTTGTGTTTCTTAGCTAGTAGACATTTATTAAGGATTTTCTTTACTCAATATATTTATTTGTAGAATGTTTTCTTTGGATATTTCTTAACTTTGTGAGATGACTTGGGAATTTGTTTTCGAACGACATGGTGCAAGCCATTGGGGTCTTTTAGCAATTGCAAGGAGTTGTCAACTTGTCATTTCAACTCTTTAGGAAATAGGGGTCCTACTTTAATTGGATCAGTTTTACATACTAGCGGATTTATCTGCCTAGATGGCTCCTGAAAATTTTCAATAATAACATAAGATATCTTTCTAGCTGAGTTGCAGGTTTATTTTGTATAATAACCTTTGCTTTTATATCATACCTGCCAGGCACAATAAGATCCGTGTACCTCTTTATTCACATCCCCTAGAATGGTTGATGAAGATGCAAGAGTTAGAGAATTGCAGAATTCTTCCCAGCAAGTTGAGCTTGTATCTAGTCCAGTTGATGTACCAGCTAATCAATCTAATCATGAGTCGCCTGTTATGGAGACTCTAGAGGAAGTGCAGCAATTGCCATCTGCAAAGTTCTCATTTTGCAACAAGGATAAAACTGAAGGAATGCAGAACACTTCCCAATAAGTGTAACTAGTATATAGTACAGTTGATGATGTAAAATCTAATCATGAGTCACTGGTCATCAAAGCAAGTGCAGCAATTACATTCTGCAGAGTCTCCTTTTTCCAACCAGGATACAGTTGAAGTGCATAACTCTTCCCAACAAGTTGAGCTGGCATCTAGTGATGTTGATGTTGAACTAGCTAATCAATGTAATCATGAGTCACTGGTCATGGAGCCTCTAAAGCAAGTGCAGCAATTACCATCTTCAGAATCCCCTTCTTCCAACCAGGATATGGCTGGAGAAATGCAGAACCCTTCCCAACAACTTGAGCCAGTATCTAGTCCAGTTGAAGTTGTATCCTCTAATCAACATCATCATGATTCATTGGCAATAGATTGTCGAGAACAAGTGCAAGAATTACAATCTTTAGAGCACCCTTCAAACCAGGATACAGCTGAAGAAGTACAGAACTTTTCCCAACAAGTTGAATCAATATATAGTCCAATTGATGATATACCACCTAGTGGAGCTAATAATGAGTCACTGGTCATGGAGCCTCTAAAGCAAGTGCAGCAATTGTTGTCTGTAGAACACCTATATTCCAACTAGGATACAACTGAAGTACATAACTCTTCCCAATAAGTTGAGTCAGTATCTAGTCTAATTGATGATATACCACCTAGTAGTGGTAATAATGAGTCACTGGTCTTAGAGCCTCTAGAGCAAGTGCAACAATTGCTGTTTGTAGAGCAGCCTTCTTCCAACCAGGATACAGCTGAAGAAGTATAGAACTCTTCCCAACAAGTTGAATCAATATATAGTCCAATTGATGATATAACACCTAGTAGAGCTAATAATGAGTCACTGGTCATGGAGCCTCTAGAGCAAGTACAACAATTGCTGTCTATATAATACCCATCTTCCAATCAGGATACAGCTGAAGTACATAACTCTTCCCAACAAGTTGAGTCAGTATCTAGTCTAATTGATGATATACCACCGAGTAGAGCTAATAATAAGTCACTGGTCATGGAGCCTTTAGAGCAAGTGCAACAATTTCCGCTTATAGAACACCTTTCTTCCAACCAGGATACAATTAAAGAAGTACAGAACTCTTCCCAACAAGTTGAATCAGTATCTAGTCCAATTGATGATATACCATCTAGTTAAGTTAATAATGAGTCACTGGTCGTGGAGCCTTTAGAGCAAGTGCAGCAATTGTCCTCTGTAGAGTTCCCTTCTTCCAATAAGTATCCATCTAATTTACCTTTGGCAACTGGAATTGAACATCGAATCAATGAAGATACTCTCTCCAGCCATGTTCCTTGGGCATCAATTGAGGCTCCAAACCAAGCTAAAGTGCAACCTGCCTTGGTTTTAGAACTTAATTTACTTACACCCGGTGGATTCATAACACCCTCTTCAGACACAATAAATATGTCCACTTCTTCATAGAACAATAATCGTCCTATGCAAACTGCAACCCAATCGGCTTCCAGGATGCCTCTACCTTTGTACTTTGATCCACTTAAAAATGAATTGGAAAAATTATGTAGAGAAACAGAGCAAACTGTCAAAGGCCATGAAGATATGGTTAGTTTCTGGTTACTTAAATTGTTTTGCTGATACTTAGTCTAGGTTCTCTTTCATTGTAATTTTTTTTCCTTATTGGAGCAGAAATTGCAGCTGAAATCTGATTGTGTGAAGGAAATAGAGGAAATTCGTAGGAAGTATGATCTTAAATTTCAGGAGATTGAGGTTGAATTTCAGCAAAAAAAGAAGTACCTGGATACAAATTTCAACATGGTTCTCCATAATATGATCTTGGCAAAGGCTTTTAGGTCTAAATGTAATGATCTTAAAGTACTTGGTGCATCAGGAAAGCAGCAAGGTATATTACTTCTTTAGAGAGATCAAAATTTTCTTCAGATGACCATCATATCACGAGAGGATCCAAATCTATTTTTACATGGATGCTGTTGAATTTTGTGGATGGTATTTTTACTGGGATATGTATGCTTCTTTTGTATTTTTATGTACTTTTAAATTTGTAATTTTTTTAAATTTGCTGTACGTAAAAAGAAAAAAGATCTGTAGAAAAATGGTAGAAGGGTCCATTTTATGATACCAAATGGTGGCCACTTGCTGTTGCAAAGTTTTATTTTACTGTTTTGATTTTTGTAAACATTTAAGTGCATGTGTGTGTGTATGTTCTTATATATGTATGTATGCATTTTTCTTATGTTTTTCGTGCTCTTACTAGCGAGTATAAAGGTAACTAAATATGCATAATTGCACATCATTTGTTGATGCTTGTAATACCTTTTTTTTTTCAGTCATTTCCTAACCACTTTCTTAATGTCAGATGCAAGTTTTCCTCAGCTATTGGTTCAACTTTCAAGACAGCAAAGTGCTATTAGTCCCTCTCTGATTGCTGGTTCATCTTCCTATGGGCCTCCTGCAGCCAGTTTGCAAAGTAGCTCCACTATGGCTAGTTCTCAGACCATGGTGCCACCTATACAGGCAGCTTATAATACAACGGGAATTTTCTCCAATGTTTCTACAAGACCAATGATAAATCTATCTCTTTGCCCTTAGGAAATCTTCAAGCTGGTGGCAACATATGTGCGCCTGTACCGCATCTCCAGCCATATAGATCTTTAACACCTATGCCCACCACCAGTCTCCCTATCCTTCTGCATGGGATGCCAACGCGGCCAGCTCCTAGTAACATTCCTACAACTTCTCTCTCATTTCCTCACTTTCCACCCCAACCAACACCACCAACCTATCAGCCTGATCCTCATAATAGGGGGCACTGGCCTGAGAGTGCAGTGGGGTTACCCACTCTTAACTTACATGGCATAGATTTACGTATGGATGCTACCAGTCAATCTGGTATCAATCTGCCAAATGTTCTACCACGTATGTCAGGTGTGGCTTCACTGAACCTATCTAAACTTAGTAACGGCAGTAGCAGCAGACAAACTATGTCCATTAAGCTACATCTTATGATGTAGTATGTTTATCATGATGACTAATCAAGGAAGTATTTCAAGTTTTGTACGGGTGGCTTCTGACATATTTGTCCTAATTCTATGCCAAAATATAACTCCCTCAAGGAAGTATTTAAAATATAACATATATTTAGGAGGGCAGACATTGTTACACTGATGGTGGTGGCCGTAGTTTCACTTTTTAACATTTGCTTAACTTTGTTCTAGTCATTGATATGTAAGTGTATATATGTGTAATTAATTGTCATAGGTTGTATTTATCTCTGACCTATGAATGACAGTTGCGCATGAACTGAATTATAGTGCTTTTAATGTCATATTCGATGCATTTAGGCCTTATGTGACTAGTGTGAAATATCTGTCTTAAGAAATGAGTACGGTAGTCGGTCTTGTGTCTGAAAAAACAAAAAGCACTGGATAGTTCTCAAGGTAAGAAAGGCGAAGTCAGTCAATACCTAAAAATTAAGGCCAAAATTATTCTTAAAATGTGGGAATATATTCTTTCCCTCATTTGCGGGGTGAGAAAGTATATACTTCAAGTTTCTTAGTCCAGTAATTCTTGTGATTGTAACTTCAACATTGTGGAATGTGTTAATACGTTACTTTAAAGTTAAATTTTCATTTTTTTCTTGTAAGTGAGGGAATTATATATTTCAAGTAATTAAAAAATGCATTAATTGAAAATATTGGGTTGTGTTAAAAATAACACTTTTTTTCTTTTGGCAAAAGATAGGACACACAAAGCACCAACACCCCCAGATCGCAAGAGTACCAACCAAAAACCCCTAAACAACATGGCCAGCTAACTCGTGAATGGGCTCACATATCCTTCTTCTGCTTGTAATTCCATCCCAACCCTTCGTAACTCAGCCTACGTTTAACTCCAAAATAAAGCCCATCTCGTTGGCAATGATACAAGGCCCATGAAAATTTTATGGCAATTTCTAATTTCTAAAATTTTACAAACTTGAGTAAAAGTTTGAGAAATCAACAATTGCAATCTCAAAAAAGAAACATATATTTAAATTTCTTAGTATACATATAATTATGAACATATATATATATATATATATATATAAAATAATTGAATAAATAAAGACTATTTTGACAAATTCAATATACCTAGAATCTTGCGGGGTGAAGATAATAGTCACCATCTCCATCCCCAAATTTGAGGCTAGGGAAAATCTACTCCTATTCCTATGTTCATGGAAATATATTATTTTACAAATCAATACTTCTGAAGAAAAAAAAAATTATTAAAAAAAAGAAAACATAAAAACAAGGATTATCTTGCTCTAGTTTAGAATCTGTCCTCAAGTCACTTGAGACAGTTTCAAAACCGTCGAGTATCTGCCGTCCAACGTTGACAACAGATTTCGCAAATTTAATAAATCTTAAATAAAATATGAGTATGAGTTTGTTACTCTCTTTATTTTAAAATAATAATTATTTTAAAAGTTTTATTTTATTTTAAATTATTTATTATTTTATATTATTAATAAAGTATCATTTATTAGTTATTAATTTTTTAATTTTAATTTTATTTATTATTATTTTCAATTTCTTAAAATTTTTAAACTAAGTTATTTACACAATTATTTTTTTTTCTCAACACCTTTCTTCCAGACCTATCAAATTTTATTATCAAGATCATGTAATTTAATTCAATATATTTATTTCTTTGCTACAATTAAAACTATTTAATAATTAAGTTCACTTGATATCCAATTTCTAAAAAATGCAAATTCTGATTTCAAACCAATCATCTTCCTTCCTTTTTTCCCATTGTTTCAAGATACAAATTAATTATGCGGTCAATGGATGCAGCAATAATTGAATAGAACTTTCAAATGTGATCAAAAGTCGTCTCTAGTTTTACTCCGTTTTTACATGCTTCATAAGAATCATAAAGGAATTTGGACGTTACACAAGAAACCCAAATTTCTAATCAAAATTATTCCAAACTCTTCTTCTTATATAGCTTTTGTCTTCTACTTGGGCATTTGAATACACTGTTGAATTTGTCTTTAATGAACTTCTCTTTGTTAATTCACACGCTACCTATCTGGACATGACATGTTCAAAAATTTTGCTTATGATTTTTTCAAATCGTTGATATTTCCTTTCAGTATGTTATGTATAATAGAATAGAACAACTTCTTAATGTGTTCATTAGATATTCGATTAATTAGGTGATTGAATTTGGTGGAACTATTCCTAACTACGCACACATTAACTGCTCACTCTCCCCTCTCTAACATTAACATGCCGTTTGATTTGACTTTAATTCTACTGTCCTTTTAGGACTCTCACCAGCTTATCATCCAATTTGGCCTCCTTTATTTGGCAATCTATCAAAGTTGACAACCACCACACTCAAGTGTTTTCAGAAATAAATCTAATTTTGTGGAACCAGCTCATTCCCCATCTTACTACTTTGACACCAATTCAAACTCGGCCATCTCTTTTGCTGATCCATTCAACTGAAACACAGTGAAGCATTAGGAGTTGAAAATGCAACTCTGAATTTAAGGAACACAGCTAAGGCAAGGCACCTCAACAACCCAATTTGAAGAAGACTAAAGAAAAGATGAGCCTCGGCCACCTACAATTGCAGCCTCTGACACAGCCACATTAAAAAAAGACAAGCCACGATATTGCCCAAACTTCCACTTTTGTCTTCCCCTCAACACCAAGAGGGCCCCTTCTAAAAGAGAGCCTCTATGATCTTTACAAGTGAAGTTATTCTTCTCCACAAGAGAGCATGAACAAGGAAACCCGAAGATAGTGGCTCCTTTTGACACCATGCAATCAAATGGGAGTATTACTGTAATAGCACCATTGGTAAGGAATCCCCAGACTCTTTCCGGGGTTAAATTTCTTTCTCCTACCCCTAAATTAGCTAGACCTTTAGGGGCAAGTCAACAGAAAAGGCACAAAGTAGGCTTCTTTTCAAGGGAACTACGTCCCCTCTAATCATGTCTCTAAATGACACTTTTTGGGTAAATGTGAATAATTGATTTGATTGAATCTTACAACATAACCCTGCTAATTGGTCACTGAATTCAATCCTTTTCATTTTCCATCCGATGTAACACTTCACTTATAAAACAATTTTATTAAAGCCTACAAAAGAGTGAGCTAATCAAGAATATATATATAAAACCAATTTCATATTAATTCTCAGTTTTCAGCACCCTCTCTTCACGGTCTTAATTAAGATTTGGGGGAGTAGTTATGTTTAAAAATGAGCTGATGTAACAAAACTTACATTAAGGATAATGTCCTCACGAAGAAGAAGATTTGTCTTCTTTCCTTGAGATCACTCCCTTATCTCCTATAGTCGATTTAAAAACCCTATCTGGTTGTAACTTCGTATTTTAAGTTCAGCATATCTTTAATTTGAGTCACTTTTTTTTTCTTTTAGGAAAAGATGTCTGGGGTCCTACCCGTAGGTGATATGAAAGGATTGTACACAAAGACGGAGCTCTATGGCAGCTCAGCCTTGTTGTGATGGTTGAAATCACAAGCTGCTTTTATGCAAATTGAGTAAAGAAAAAAAAAAAGTTGGGATTCTGTAACTGTATGGTTGGGGTCCAAATCAACCCACTTGGTGGCCTAGATATTGTTGGACAGCCAAATGAAGTACTGGTTAGTGATTACTGACTGACTATTAATTGACTATTGAGAGAGGCTGGTCCAGAGACTATAAGTGGCCATTATGTAAAAAAAAGGGCACTCATCTATGTTCGCCATCATAGCCTCTTTGTTTGATGATTCCTTCAAAACCCTTTCAGGCCCTTGGCAATGGAGTAAAGGCAAATACGGCCAGGCCGGCGAATTAGTTGTTAATATGCTTTAAGAAGAAAAACCCATACCAAGTACATGATTTCTTCTTTCTCTAAATGAAAATAAAGGCAGTGCTTTGTAGTTGGTTGGAGGTGAAAAATAAAGATACCAATGAAAATAAGTGTAAAATATTATGCTTTGTAGTTTTCTAATATTTCTGTTTTAGCTGTACCAAGAATCAGAGTGCATAGACTACAGCTACTGTTTTAAGACATGACTCAGAGCTAAATTTGAGGCTGGCTTTAAGCCCTATTTATTGCTTGGTTCACATAAACCCTCTGACTTCATGTGCATAGATGATGATTGATGAGCGAGTAAACTCATCCCACCATAGAATTAAGCGTAAGTCATTAAATAGAACTGATAATGGTGGCTTTCTAATGATCTCAGCATTACCCACTTAGACCAATAGTATATTCGGAGCTTTCCTTTTGTTACATCAAAAGTGCTTTCCCTTTTAATCTTACCCAAAGGCCATCAAGCCCAGAGCCAGAGCCACTTTGATCGCTTGTTTTACTTGTATTTAATGTCAACTTGTATATTTTGGCAATATTCGGCTTTGGAGTTGAAACCTCTCTGTGTTTCTTTGTTTTCTCTTTCTTAGCACGTAGTTGAGTCCAAGACGTTTCCTTCTAATTAGAGAAAGCTCCACTTGATCAATATAAGATTTGCATTGTTGTTCCACTATTTTTTAATAACCGATTCTTCTGTATGTCTTAAATTACACCGTCAAGAAAAATGGTTTGACCCCTCCAAGTGGTATTGATGATATTGAGTTAGAGGGAGCAGAGGTGTAAAAGTTAGCTTTAAGAGGGAAACTACAAATACTTAATTAGTTTTAGAAAGAAAAAGACAATGCAGCCTTCAAATAGTAATGAAGCAGTGGACATAAGCACGCTGAATAGTTTAAGATAGAGAAGATGAGTGTTGGTCCCATTCTCTTGTTACATCAAAATAATCACCATAGTAATACAAGAGTTTTTGACTAAGGCAGAGGCTGTAATGGTAATGCGTTTAGTTTAATATATACCTAAAAATCAATGGTGGAGGACAGAGGTGGTGTCATTACCTACTGGTGTAGGTGCTCTCTTCCCTTTCTCATCTCAAATCTCATGTTCAAAACCAGTAGAACCCACTCACTTTGGTTTGGGGAGGATTCTAATTTCTGTGGGACTTATACCTGTGAACTATCACCTCATTCCACTCAACCACACTGCTCTCTAACACTATATATATTACCTCCACTGCAATACATATTTGATTATATGTATAATTCCTACAAAAGTTTTAAATTTTCTAGCTTGGGTTCAACTTCTTTCTTTTATGAATTAAAAAGTAATAGCAAAAAATTTAAGTTATATATAATCTAATACTAAATAATTAAAAAAAGCATATATTCATTACATATTAATATATTATTAAATTTAATATTGCAAATGACCAATATTCTTATAATCTCATGTATATTACAACTCCATTATCTAAAAGGTCCATGGTTCAATTAGCTAATTTGATGGAATTTAAATATTCTAATTTATAATGAGCAGGGAAAATTCGTTTAAACGAAAATTAAATAATATAGAAGGCACTATATATATTATATGATTTTAAAACATTTTTTTTATCTTGGTCTTTTATATATTAAGCTATTATATATCCCCTCTCATCATCCTTATGTGCTTGGTTTATTTTTCTAAATTTAGATATCTACTATTGATGAAACATCTCTCATGAACAAATACCAAATATTAAATATTTTATATGTAATCATTAATAAAATAAATTTTATAACAAAATAATTGTTTCTTTTATTGTTATTAATTATTTAATAAAGAAAGTTCTTTCTTCTACCGTAAGATTTAATCATCTTTAATTAATAATTATTTAAAAGAGATGTGAAAATAAATCTAAAGTTATTGTTATAAAGGTGGAGGCATCTCTTGCACCTCATGTGGACTTTTTGACCAAGTGCTGTATTTGGTGTTATTTTATTTTTCAAATAATATTTTATAATAAAACAAATATAGTTATAAATATAAGAGATAATTATTTCTTGGAGGCAGTGTAATATAATTATTAGTAGTATTCCATAAGCGTCATAATTATTAATTGATATCTCTAATACAATACAAAGGCACTAATTAAAAATATCCTGTATTTCTGAAATGTTCAATTAAGACACCTTAGAATAATTTTTTTCTAAATATAATTTAAAATAATAATAATTCAATTAAAAATTATTTTATACAACACATTTACTCTTTAAAATAATTATTTTAATGTTTACAAATTCTATTCATATTACTTTTATATTAAATAATCACTATTTAATTTATAACTGATTTTATTTTTCACTATTATATAAAAAAAAAAAATATATATATATATATATATATATATATTACAAATAAAAAATATAGTACTTAACACTTATCAATAATTTGCATGCGAATTCAGTCAGTTATATTAATAAGATAGTCAAGATTAGAGCTGGCAATCGGGCCGGCCCGGCCCGGCCCGGTCCGATCGGGCTAGTGACATAATCGGGCCGGTTTGGGTCGGCCCGAATTTATATTGGGCTGACATATTGCTAGCCCAGCCCAGCCCATCGGGCCATCGGGCTGGCCCAACTATAACTATAATTATTAATAAA
>JASKGM010038818.1:0-23102 GCA_034509205.1 Ceratonia siliqua
CCAAATTCCTCCAAAATCAGATTACCCAAGTGAGATAATACCAAATTCGGACTACCCAAGGTCAAATCATCCAAAAAATCGGCCAAATCACTCAAAAACGGACATCTACAGTAAAATACCCTCTGAAAAACGCAGATAACCACTGTTCACCGACGTTCATCCACCGGAAACGTGGTTCAACAGCCGGAAAACCACCGAGCAGCTACCACTACACAAGATCCGGCCAGATAACGTTCAAATCAAAGTCCTACGCGCGCTGTTCGCTCAGTTCGCGCGCATCGCGGTTCCTCGGTGCGTGGCCGGCGCCGGCAAAGGCAGACGTGACCGGCGATGAGGGTTATGGTCGCTGGTCAATGGGGAAGCCGCCGGTGCCGCCGGTGAAGGGAGGTGGGCTGATTGGGAGGAGAAATTTGGGATTTGGGAAATTAGGGTTTGAAATTGGGGATTTTTTCAAAATTGGGAATTTTTAAAATTAGGGTTTCTAAATTTTGGGAATTTTAGGGTTTCAGAAATTAGGCTCTGATACCATGTTGAAGGGAAAGAGAAATAATGGAAAACCATGTCCTATTAGACAGGTGATCATGTATATATATAGGGAAAGGAAATACAGTCTAATAGAAATACTGAGACTAAAAGACCAAAGACTAAAATACCCTTACTAACATAGCTTAGATACTCTTAACAATCACCATGCAGGAAGGCATTCTTAACATCCAACTGATAAAGAGGCCAATGAGAGGAGGCTGCCAGAGAGATAAGAGACGAACAGATTCCATCTTCGCAACATGAGACAATGTATCAAATAATCAACCCCATATGTCTGGACATATCCTTTGGCTACTAACCGAGCTTTAAGATGAGCAATGGAACCATCAAGATTAACTTTGACCTTGTAAACCCACTTACACCCAACTACCTGTTTCCCAGGAGGGAGAGAAACAAGTTCTCATGTGTTATTGTGATCAAGAGCCAACATTTCCTCCTTCATTGCTTCAGTCCAACTATCATGAGAAAGTGCCTCCCTCACGGTTTTAGGAACAGACACAGAGTCTAGTGAGGCCACAAAAGTCTAAGAGACAGGAGAAAGGTGGTCATAGCAAACAAAAGACGAGATAGGGTAGATACAGGAACGTTTACCTTTCTGCATGGCAATGGGAAGATCAAGAGATGGATCCGGAGATGAGGAAAGTGGTAGTAGCTGCGAATGGGTCACCAAAGGAACGACCAGTACATCCTAGAGTGGCGGAACTGAGGGTGGCTCTGTGGCACGAGGTCTACAGGAATAAACATGGGTAATAATAGGAGGGCAGGGGGTGTAGGTGGAGCATCGGATGGTGAGTGAGCACGATAGATCAAGAAATCATCTTCAGAGGCATATAACACAGGAGTCTCTGACTGGAAAAAGGGTAGTCTCAAAAAAGGTAACATCAGCAGACACAACATACTTTCCCAACTCAGGAGAAAAACACCGATACCTCTTTTGAGATTTAGGGTATCCAACTAAAAGACACTTTAAAGATTGAGGATCATGTTGAAGGGAAAGAGCAATAATGGAAAACCATATCTTATTAGACAGTGATCATGTATATAGAATAGGAAAAGGAAATACAGTCTAATAAAAATACTGAGACTAAAAGACTAAGACTAAAATACTCTTACTAATATAGCTTAGATACTCTTAACAATTATCTCTAGCATCCTTATTCCTTCTAGCGTAAACTAATATGACTGGAGGTCTAACAGCTACCCACAACCATTACTGCCACTACCGCCTGCTGCCTACCACCATTGCGACTACCACCACTGTTGGTCGCTTCTAACCACTACCCACCACTGCCACCATCAAGCACGGGCATTGCCACCACCATTGCCCATTGCGCCTAGCACCAACACTATCTCTTTTTAACTAATGATTATTATTGTCTTTGTGTAGTAAGAATAAATTTAAAGAAGATATTTCCTTTTCCTTTATATTTATAATATTTGTTATTATGAATTTATAATAAAAATTTCCACATAATCGAAACAAACAGAACAGTTTTCTAATGAGACAAACAATACAAAATTTTGTCATAAAACTATTTTTTTAAGAAAATTCTTCCAAAGAAATATTTTCCAGAAAACTTATATTTTTCGATGAAACAAGCGGAGCTTATGAATAACTCTAAAATTTTAGGTCTCTAGAAATATAGTCGTTATGATTTACTTTTGAAGAAATGTAAATGAATAGTAACTCAAATATATTAAAACCATGGTATTAAGATTATCTAATTTTGAGAAGTATTTACAATAAGATCTAGGTTTATCTCTAGGCAAAGTAAGTTGGAAGCATCAGTCTCTATTGGTGATCAATCAGGATTAGCCAATGTCAAGGGTTGTTTCATCCCAAAACTATTGAGTGAAGCCACAACTGATTTTATTAATATCTTTAACACACCTCTTCACATGGAAGCCATACAAGCCCACTATAGCTTGTGCTGAAATTTAATTTAATTTATGAAGAATGTGGGAGAAAAAGATCAAACTCTTAACGACTTGATCATGGAAACTCTAATAACATGTTAAATACCATTTCATCTAGAAGGTTTATGCTGTTAGATGAAGTTCTAGAAATGGTTGTACCAATATCCTTAACAGCAACAACAACCAAAAAAAAAAAAAAAAAACAAGGGAAAAAATCTAGAGATTGAAATTTTGTATCCACTGAAAAACTAGTTTCGTCTTGCTTAAATTGAAATAATCATCAAAAACCTTAGTTGAATAACTGTACCTTGATGCCAGCTAGCTTTCTTGTAATTTACAAGACCTAAATCAAAACCCATGTTGCTGAAATCTTAATTGTTATGATTTTTTAGCAAAGAAGAGGCACACAATTTATTATTTTTTAATTGTCATTAAATGATCATGGTTTGTGGAATTGATTTCTTTTATTGACATTATTCCTTACAGAGCACGGCTCGTGAAGTAAAGCGCTTGGATTCCATTACAAGATCTCCTGTTTATGCACAGTTTGGGGAAGCATTGAATGGTTTGTCAAGCATTCGTGCTTACAAAGCTTATGACAAGATTGCACACATTAATGGAACATTCATGGACATTAATATCAGATTCACATTGGTGAATATTAGTTCAAATCGTTGGCTCACCATAAGGTTGGAAATATTAGGAGGCCTCATGATTTGGTTGATAGCAACATTTGCTGTCATGCAGAATGGAACAGCCAAAGATCGGTCAGTGTTTGCATCTACAATGGGTCTACTTCTTAGCTATACATTAAACATAACAAATCTCTTGAGCGGTGTCCTTAGACAAGCTAGTAGAGCTGAAAACAGTTTAAATGCTGTTGAGCGTGTTGACACATATATAGATTTAGAAACTGAGGCTCCAGCTATAATTGAGACAAACCGCCCACCACCCGGATGGCCATCATTAGGATCAATTGAGTTTGAGGATGTTGTCCTTCGTTACAGGCCTGAACTTCCTCCTGTCTTGCATGGATTGTCCTTTATAGTCTCTCCAACTGAGAAGGTAGGTGTAGTTGGAAGAACTGGTGCAGGAAAATCTAGCATGCTTAATGCATTATTCCGGATTGTGGAACTGCAAAGAGGAAGAATCATCATTGATGGTTGTGAGATTTCTAAGTTTGGACTGGCAGATTTACGAAAAGTTCTTACTATCATACCACAATCACCAGTTCTTTTCTCTGGTATACACCATAAATATTGCTCTGTCTCTTAAGTTTACGTAGAGTACACAATCCTCTTATATTATAAACTGAACCATTAGTGATGTTTTCTAAAATATAACCAAAAAATGATCATTTTTTCCTCAAGAGGTTAACCAATGCCAACAAGCCAGTGAGTTGAGTCTCTATATATCTTTGGGGACATATTGCAACCATTCAATCAACACTATGAACATGGGATTCTAGGAAGAGTAGGGGTAACTTAGGCTAATTGATTACTGCTGGATTTGAACTAGCCAGATTTGATGATTAGTTCCTACAGTTTTAGGCTTTTAGCTATATGCATATGAATGTGAAGGACACTAAAGAAAATATACCTTTCCTCATAATTCAACTTTCAATGAAAGCAAAGGTTCTTCATACTTTTTTATTAATCTCTCACTTGATATTGCATCAATAAAAGAAACAAAGATAACATGAGAAGAAACAGTAATAGTTAAGTTCTTTCTTATTTAGGTTTTGAAGCTCCATTTAAAAATTGATATAGGCAGTTGGTCATATATTGCCCTTCAAGTTTGGAAGTGTTATATTTCTCTTCTACTGCAGGAAAGTTGCATATAACCTTGAGGTTGATATATAACATGAGAAAAAATAGTGATAGTTAAGTATGGTTTTTTAAAATCTGGTATGTCCAGAGAAAAAGAAAGAGAAGGGAGAATTAAGAAGAGAGAAGAGGAAACTGGAATTTTTATCAAGATTCAACAACAAAGACTCTGGCCTTGATCATTCTGGCTTCAGCAACTAATCTAACTAACTAGATGCTGACTTGGCCTCCTAACAACTCAACCAACACCTAAATAACATCCCAACCTTGCCACAGACATGTGTCTCTTATAACAGTTCAGCACTTAACTAGCTCATAACAAATCCCATATATGCCTAGTTATCAGTGTCTTTGTTGTAAGAAAGGCGTTTTCATGAATAAATAAAATCACTGGAAACACTAAAATAGTATAATTGTGGAACTTACAAGTTAATTATTAGTAAATTAGAACAATAATTTTAAATGTATGCAATAGCAAACAGTAAGAGCCAGAAGATGCTTACATACCTTTGAATATGTTATATGGGGAAGCAGTCGTGATGAATGCATGGATCTTTATTTGGTCATACATGATATAGATTTTGTTAACATGCCTTCAAAAATAATAAGTATTTGTTTAATTGTCAAAAAACATTGTATATTAACTTTGACACTACCTTTTGGTTCTAAATATCATGATATTTTCTTCTAGGAACTGTTCGATTCAATCTTGATCCTTTTAAAGAACACAATGATACTGACCTCTGGGAGGCTTTAGAAAGGGCACATTTGAAAGATGTGATGAGCAGAAATCCCTTTGGCCTAGATGCTGAGGTACGTGGATTACAGTATAACTTTAGTCATTAAGGTTGCACAGATTAATTGTAATTGCAACTATCAATTATCCAGTCATGTTTCCATGTAGTAGATGGACTAACATGTTACAGCTAGGAAAAAATTCCTTAACGATGTTATTTTGCCTTTGGCGTGAAAAGTGTCCAAAAAGAGGTTCTTCAATCATGCTCAAAAACTTCTTGTAAATCCAAGATTTTTTTTTTCAACAAATATCCACATTTATGTATATATGTAAAACCTACAGTGGTGTTTTCATTTTTCTAAAATTGATGGACCGAAACTGTGTATATAATCTATTTTCAGGTTATTTTTGGATCCTTCAGGCCCTTGAAGACTAACAAAGAATTGAACAATCCAATGATTCATTTGTGTCTTAACTTTTGATTCTCTACTTTCATACCATCAGAAAAGAATTTTATTCATATGTTATTAATATTTTACAAATGAATCCAATTTATTATTGTTAGAAGTCCCACATTACTTAGGTATGATGATTAAGTGTTGTATATAAGTATGTGGCATCCTTCCCTTGATAAGCCGTTTTTCAAGAGGAATTAGGCCCAAGAAATTTTAACGTGGTATCAAAGCTGAGGTTCGGTGCTACGCCAGGCATTGGTGGTGTTGGTCCACCATCGTGGGTGCACTCTCTCCGGTCGTAAGGAGGAGTGTTGGAAGTCCTACATTGCCTGAGTAGTATGAGTATGTGGCGTCCCCCCCTTGACTAGCGAGTTTTTCAAAAAGAGTTAGGCCCAAGAAATTTTAACAATTATATTGGAATATTTTTCTATAAATATAACACCAGTGGGCAAAATTTTTTGATACTTTATTAGAACCATCTTAGTTCAATTAAACAAAACTTGAAACGTATGATATTTGTATTTGTGAAGGGTGACTAGATTTACTAAGGTAAAAGAATTACAATTTGTTTAAATAGTCATTTTAACTATTCTATTCAGACAAAGAAATGTGTCAAATTCCAACTTAAAGGTAATCTCTTGAACTTTTTAAGGTTTCTGAGGAAGGAGAAAACTTCAGCGTTGGACAGAGGCAACTATTAAGTCTAGCTAGAGCCTTACTACGAAGATCAAAGATTCTTGTTCTTGATGAGGCCACTGCAGCTGTTGATGTTAGAACTGATGCCCTTATACAAAAAACAATTCGACAAGAATTTAAGTCCTGCACAATGCTTATCATTGCTCACAGACTAAATACAATTATTGACTGTGACCGAATTCTTATGCTTGATGTTGGCCAGGTTTGTAACAGTTTAATCCCTACCTACAGATGGCTTGTATAGAAACATGGAAAACAAAATGAGAAATTGGTTTAAGAATTCTAGAGTAAGGGGAAGTATTCTAAGTTTGTTAAATCAATTAGTGATCTGAAGTCTGTTTGTTTGTTTGATACCACCTTTAGTAGTTATAGAAGACTGACAGACAGAAACAAAAGCAGCAAAGGTTGCTCATATCTAGTTTCTTGAATATATTAAAAATAAAAGTCTAAAGGATAAGTAGTTTAATCTAATGAAGGGACATATATGGTCATTGGAAATACTTGGTCATATCAAGTGATACAATAAGCCTTACACATCTCTGTCTTTGTATAGTACTCTTGAGAGACTTCTAGAGTCATTGCAATAACTGAGCACTAAAACTAATTAATACAGTATCATATTTTAAGGAATTAATTCTAGTGCCTTATTTTATGAATCTAATGCCTAAATTTCTGGATCTATTGCCTTATTTTTTTGGATAATGTCTCATGCATAATGTGTCTAGAACATTTTGAGTTAATTTCTAACTCACCCTCTTAATTCAAGAAGTTCTAGAATTCCAAGCTTGCTTTAGAAATGAAGAAACTTGTCTTGAGAAACTTGTTTTGTAAAGATATTAGTTACTTGCTCTTTTACCTTGCAAAACTTCAGCTCAATTTCTTCTTCCTCATCGTTCTCTAATGAAATGAAATCTGCACAATGTGTTTGGTGCGATTATGAAACACTGAAACAATTACCCATAATATTAAACACCAATTCAAATAACCTAAACTCAACCACATAACACATAAATCCATCTCAATACTTTATTCATCAAGTTGACAAAATCACCAAGAAAATAACCACAAATAGCCACCTTTAAAGCACAAACCAGACACTCTTTGGTCACCAGAAAATGTCCAAAAACACACCAAGACGTAGGGCAGAGCCAAAACACCACACCTAGACACGAATTCAAGACCAGAATAGGATACAGATGAATCCAGGAGGTCTAGTCGGCGCGTTTTGGGTGAACGGATGTGACTGTCACAACACATGGAAACGAAGTCAGCAGCATTTACACAATGCGTGATAGGGATTTTGGGTAGTCGTCTCCAGGGATGCGCTGGGCCAGAGGTTTCTAAGGCTGATCTGAGGGTCACTGGTTTGAAAAGGTCCTGCCTAAAAATTCTCCGGTCACTGAAAAAGTGTAAACAAGAAGCTAGAAAAAGGGGGCCAGAGAAAGGGAGGGCCGAAGCTCTGACTTGGAGCTTTGGCCATGAGAACCACACAATCACTAAACTTCAAATCCCATAATTTTCCAACCAGGCTCTAATAAAATGTAGAAAAGTAATAGTCAGTGAATGAGAGATGAAAGAGAAAGGGATCAATAACTTGAATGGCCAGTGTTCCTAAACATCTATTTATAATTAAAACTAGGTTAAGTAAGAATAGTACAACTAATACAAGCCCAGCCCAATAGTTGTGACACACGCATCTTTATCCCTAGCTATCAGGCTTCTAACAAACATAAAGAAAAAGAATAAGAAAATCATGAGAACCTTGAGTTTTGGACATAAAAAGAAGGCTCACTTGGGCTTCTTTTGAAACCTTCTTGGAAACTAGTTGTCTTTCTTGCTATTCCATGCTTGTGGAGCTTGATTTAGGCCATAAATACCTTTTGAAGGCAATATACCTTTTCTTCATGCTCTTTAATTTCATAGACTTGTGTTGTGGTTTTCTCTACAACTCTTCTTCAAGCTTTCCATTAAGCAATGCTGATTTTACATCCAGTTGATATACTAGGAGTTCCATTGTGTAGAAAAAGCAAGGAAAGCTCTTATGGTTTCTATTCTTGCAATGGGAGCAAAGTTCTAATTTAAGTCAACTCCCAGTTGTTGTGTGTACCCCTTGCTACATTGCTTTGTGTTTTTGGATGCTAGCCGTCTTCATGAACTTGGTTTTGTACACCCATTTCAAGCCAATAATATCCTTGTGTTTGGGTGTTTCAACAAGCACCAAAGTTGAATTCTTTTCGATAATCTTCATCTCTTCATTTATAGCATTTTTACATGCCTCTTTTTTTGATACATCTTCAAAGCTTTTGGCTCATAAGCAGTGACAGCAACAATGCTGTAAAATTCATGCAAAGACCTAGTCTCTCTAGGTGAATCTATGGTTGTATCAGCTGTTAATTGTTGTTTTGTTTAAGCAGGCAAGTATGTTGTTCCTGCATCAAAATGAGATGATTTGAAATTTATCTATCAGTTTGATCATGTTAATTCTAAAAAGAATCTCTTGAAATCTCAATTTTCTTGGAAACCTCATCTCATGGAATTTCGAGTTTGTCTCATCAAATATCACATCTCTAGAATAATAAGCTTCTAGGTTCCTTGTTTGGATAGACAATAACTTTTGATTCACTATTATAGCCAAGAAAAATGCATCTTTCCCTCATCAAGATTCTCTCTACCTTGGGGATGAATGAAATGTCAAGCAGCCAAAGACTTGGATGATTGATCTTTGGTTCCTTCTTGTGCGAAGCTTCATAAGGTGTTATATAATTGAGAACTTTTGTTCAAGGTCTATTAAGAAGATAAATGGTTTAACAACCTCTACCTAGTAGTTAGTTGTAAGTCCTTGGTCTTTTATCATGATCCTTGCCATTTTGGGAATGCCTGTTCTTCCTTTCACCTGCGCAATTTGGTTTTGGACTTCTACATACTTTAAGCTGTCTTTAAATGCCTTTTTCTTTGTAATACCTTAAAAATGGCTTGTGAATAAACTATCCTCCATCATCAGTTCTTAGAGTTTCAGTTTTCAACCAACTTTTTCTTTCCAAAAGGGTCCTGAACTATTGAAACCTTGGAAAAGTTTTTGATTTATGCTTAAGAAAATAAACCCACATCATTTTAGTATAATCATTAACAGAGATGTATAAGTTCTTATTAGTTCCTAAAGATTTACAAGTATAAGTTCTAAAGGTTCCTTAACTCCAAGCAGAATTTGAAAAGGGAAATCTATGCATTTTACTTAGAAACACCCTTACATGCGTTTTTGCTTGTATCTATTGAGGGAAGACTAATGACTGTCTCCTTTTGATGAAGCTCCTTTAAGCTTTGACAATTCAAGTGGCCATATCTACAATACCATAGAAAAGACTTATTTGCCTCAAGCCTTAAGAGACAAATTTCCTTCTCGTTTCATAAATAATGAAAAAATTTTGTTTGGAGCCATTGGAATATTTAACAACGATCAAGTAGCCTTTATCATCAAATTTCATTCCATATCCCTTTCGAACAAGCTGCCCAATACACAAATTATGCGAAAAATATAAATATAAAGAACATCTTAAATGAGTTTTGGATTACCTTTTTTGCTTTCAACAATAATTTCTCCTTTGCCCTCTACATTTATAGATTTTTTATCTTCAAGCTTCACTTTGGATTTGTATTCTTCATCCAACATGGTCATATTTTTGTGACAAGCTTCTAATAACTTTCTCAAACAATTATGTTTTATTGAATGGTATCGCATAACTTTTGATTGAGTTAACAATCTCAATTACACTTGGGAAAAATCATGTACCTTTCCATTCTCCTTCATCGGCAATTGCTCAAAGTCCTTCCAAAGGTTTTGTAGTTTAATGGAAACTACTTTCTCCGAGCCTTGGAACTCTTTCTGTGTAATTTCCGAAGAATCTTCACTTTTCCAGAACTTGAAATTATTGGATAAATGCCATTACTCACACCTTGTATAAAATGAAGAGCGCTTGCTTCTTTCTCGCAATATCTTTCTATTGCTTCAATTGTTTCTTTGTCAAGGTTGATGGTTCTGATTGTTTTTGACAACCTTTTATTACAGAGTCCCAAAGATCTTGGGAGATGAAAAGGGTCATAGTGTCATAATGTTCACCATTGGAGATGGGAACTTAGCTAGGGCAATATTGAAACAAGGAATTAGTACATGGAGACAAAACCATGGTTTGGAAATAATACAATCAGATGAACAAGCTCTATCAGTTGGTCTGATACCATTGTCAGCAATTCTGGAAGAGTGGCAAACAAATGAGCAAGTAGCAGAGATTGCTCATGTCTAGTAGCTCGAATCTATTAGAAATGAAAAGTCTAAAAGGCAAATTAGTCTAGTCTAATGAAGAGTTATATATTCTGGTCTTTGGTGATACCATGTGATACAATAAGCCACATCTCTATGTTTATATAGTACTTTTAAGAGACTTATAGAGTCATTACAATAAGTATGTCTAACATTTTAAGGAATTAATACTACCTTATTTTCTGGATAATGGTTCAAGTGTTAATGTGTCTGGTAAATTCTGAATTCATTTCTAACAAAGTCAACTTTGATGATTCAGTATTCAAATTCTCCATATTTCATTTCAGGTTCTTGAATACAATACACCACAGGAGCTCTTACTAAATGAAGGAAGTGCATTCTATAAGATGGTTCATAGTACTGGACCTGCAAATGCTCAGTACTTATGTAGCCTAGTATTAGGAATGAAAAATTCTAGCGAAGAAAACAAGGAGCTGAAAATCCAGATGAAATGGTTAGCTTCTACCAACTGGGCTACTGCTGCCCAGTTTGCTCTAGCTGTTGCCCTTTCTTCTTCACACTATCACCTTCAAATTCCAAGTACAGAAGACAATATCCTTGATCAAACAGAGGATGCTTTAGCAACACTTCAGGAAGTTCTGGAGGGGAAACATGATGAAGCTATAGAAGAGACCCTGACTAAATACCACATTCCTACAGATAGATGGTGGTCTGCCCTTTACAAAGTAGTTGAAGGTACAAATATAATAATATCTTTTGCATAAAGATAAGTCAAACTTGAGGACTATGTATGGAAACATGATGACTGCGGTTTTGTGATTCTTCTTTGCAAGCACTCATTTTTCAATTTCTATACATGGCAATTCTAATGAATCTGATTTCATCACTCATTGCTATATAGCTCAAAGATCACCCACAGAAAACAGTATTTGCTGGTGCAGTAGTTTATTCGTCAAACCGGTGCTAGTTTGAAGCAACTGATGCAATTAATCACATTACTTGGATTCATCTTCTTTTCAAAAAGAATACTATTGAAACATACAAGTCTTTTGCTTTTCACTCTTATTAATAGGTCAAATATATATATTGGTTGACAAACAAGTATATTTCTATCTGCTGTTGCTGATCCTATATTGAATTGTTCTTGTAGGTCTTGCTGTCATGAGCAGGTTACCTCCAAACAGCCTTCAACAATCAGAATATGATTTAGAAGGGAAATAATTCGAGGAAAACCATCATTGCAGTCCCAAAAAATATGTTATGCTTTTTGGTGCTTTTAATTTTTATTGTTTACAAACATAACCTTGATTCCACAGCATTATTCTCTAACAGAAACAAAATCATAATTCCATTCCACTTGATATTCATAAGGCTATTTCAATGAGTTTTCAGGTTAATTGGTTCCTTGACATGTATCGAAATCCAAGAGGATCCTTTCTGTTAGAACTCCAAAAAGTACACATTTGAATAACTCTCGTGTTCGAGAAAGCTAGAAAAAACTTTACACCGAAGTATATCTCTATTCAGATTATGAATTTAGCGCCCTCCATTTATACAATACTATTAGTAACTAAATTAGTTAGAATTAATTATTAAAACCTAATTTTAATTTTTTCTAATTACCTATTTTCATAATTCGTATTAATTGCTACTCTTTTACAAGAACCTTGTCCTCTAGGTTGTAAGAAAAACTCAAGTAAAAATACAAGTAAATTCAATAATTCCGACGAAAAACTCGTCAACGGCACTTGTAGTGGCCAACTGGACCAATAAATCCAGAAATCCAAATAAGTTGGTTGTAGAAATGAATGGGTCCACTAAAGGTCCAGCCCAAAGTTGGTTACAGCCTATAGAAAATTATGAATGAAAGAGAGAGATGAAAATAAGCTTACTAATTAAGTCACCGGTTGCTTACATGTCTATTTATAATTATGCTAAAATTCACTTCAACTTAAGTCATTGTGCAATTTAACTCTTTGTATTATCAAATTCAGCAATATGCCCCCTAAACTATATATTTTGTGCAATTTAAAACTTTCCTTTAACTTTATGACAAACAACTTAATGTTGAGACTTTTTATTTTTTTTATGACCCTCTCCCATCTCCTTCCTCTTTTCCATTTTGTGCTTGACCCTCTGACATTTTGGTGTCTAACTCTAAAAGTAAAAGGTTTGGTATATGTGTTAGAAAGAGAGAGAAACAGAAGAACTTTGAAATCCGATCATGAATTGTGGGTACTTGGAGGGATTGTGTGTGTGTGTGGAATTGTCTGTGAGCAAGTGAGTCCTCCATTGAGAGTAAAATAATTAAAGCACCTTTCAAATCAAAAGGTAACCGAAAGTAGAATATTTTAAACTTGGTACACACAGATATATGTGGACCAATAAACATACAAACTTAAGAGGTTATGTGTATTTCACAACTGTTAGTTCAAATAACAACGAGTACCCAAGAAGAGGGTTGAATTGGGTGCTTTTGACCTTAAAAACTTTTTCAAGCAACTAGACATATTTCTTATTTGGTGAACCAGAAAACCAAATTCCTTTTAAATTAAAAGACATGAGCAAGTAAAAGATAATAATAACACTCAATGATATAATTATATTGTTTATTTAAAGATGTTCCACAATTCAATGAGCTCAAAATACTTTTCACTTCAAACATATTTTGAATAAGAAAAGACAAGGTAAGAAATCAAGTTATAAAGCAGTGAGCGATAAGTACTTAATTAGTACTAGTGAGCAGGTAGAAATTAAAGAGTGGAGAGTAAGAAAGAATCATACTAAGATGTATAGTGGTTCAGATTCAACAAATGCCAGATCATATGTCTACTCCCTAAACACAAAGCAAGGGAATTTCACTATGAGGGTAATCACCAAAATTATAGGAACAAGCTCTCAAGATTTTACAACCAACTCAAGTTAACCTACTCTCATTGAGATTTTCTTAAGAACCAAACCAAATTCTTAGGTTCAAGCACTCAACCTTTTACACCTTTCACTTGGCAACCTATCACACTAGATTTTCTCTATGGATGAATCTAGCAAACCTCACAATAATATTTTGATGGAAATGGGCAATCTCTGGACTCCCTTACAATTTTCAAAACACAAAAATGATTCAAGGAGTTCACTTGTTATCGCTCAACATTTTAGCATTTGTGAAAGTTTGCTTCTTATGCTATGTGTATTCATTGTCTTCTTTCTTAACTGGTGTAGCTTTTATACTTGAACTTGAAGCTCAGTTAATCACTAGCCGTTTTAGAGCATTGATAATTTTGAGCAGCTTTCATAGCTTGTTGCATGCTAAATTTGTAGATTGTTGACAAACGCTTGAAAAGACGTCTATCTCTTTGAATTTGAATTTCCAGAAGCATGATACGTTCCTTTTACAGTGTTCACACAAGATGTTCTTCTGGTTTTGTAAGCTGCATGTAGTGACTGCAAAATGCACTTCTTCAAACATTTCATATGATTAATGACATTTAATTGAATAAAATAATGTAAAGTTTAATTTTTTGTCAAAAAGGTTTATAGAAAGGTTTTCACTTTTTCAGGCAAGGAGGGCAGTGGCTTCTTACTTGCCAGTTTGATGTACGACTAACCCATTTTCACATTTGGTTCGAACTTACTTTTTATTATTTAATTTTTATTTTCACTGTAGCTTTGCTTGCTCTTTTCTACTCGGTGCTGCTTGCTCTTTTCAAGACTTGGCTTAATGCTCTAGCATATTTGTATTTTATCTTTGATTTTAAGATCATTAGTTGACTCATCAAAACTTAATCATATGATTTTTCTCAACAATAACCTTTTTAGACAATTACTCATGACATGGTGTTGTGTATTTGATGCACAACAAGAGTAATTCCTTTGAAAAGTTCAACGAATTCAAGGCTGAAGCTGAGAAACAGCTAGACAAACCATTGAAGCAACTTCTATTAGTTCGAGGTGGTGAGTACTTATCTAATGAGTTTGAGCAGTATTTGGTTGATAATGGAATCGTTTCTAATTTATTGTCACCTAGAACACCTCAATAAAATGGGGATCCTGAAAGATAAAATATGGCTCTTTTAGAAATTGTTGGATCCATGATGTCCTATGTTGATATCCCAAAATCATTATGGGGATATTGTATACAAACAATAGCATATTTCCTAAACTTTGCTTTATCTATGGCTATGCCCAAGACACCAAGGAAGCTATAGACAAGACGTAAACCATCTCTACGTCATTTACGAACTTGAGGGTGTCTAACACATGTATATTATCCTGAGTCCACTAAGATAAAACCAAAGACAAAAGTATGTTTGTTTGTAGGATATCATATGAGCACTAAGGGGTATTACTTTTATAGCACCCATGATAAAAAGGCATTTGTTAGTGCAAATTCAACCTTCTTAGAAGAGGACTTTGTGAGAAATCACAAACCTTAGAGCAAGATTTTCTAAAAGAACAAAATGGTTTGCCATATTTAAAAGTTGATTTTGATGAAGTCATAATAAGCTCAAATTCAATAGTTGAGTCTGAACCGATGGTACTCGGTCATAGTGGGAGGGGTTGTTAGATAACCTGACATATACATGGGTCTGGAAGAGCATATGGTAACTCTCACAGATGAACATGAATATGATCCCATTATATACAAGGATATCATCAACGATATTAATGTTAGACATTGGCAAAAAGCAATAAGATCAGAGTTTGAGTCAATGCATTCCAACAAAGTCTGGACTCTTGTAGATGCAAATGAAGAGATAAAATCCATTAGGTGTAAGTGGATTTATAAGAGAAAAAGATGAGTTAATGGGAAGGTATAGACCTTCAAGGCTAAACTAGTTGCTAAGGTTTATACCTAGAGGGAAGGTATCGATTGCGAAGAAACCTTCTCACCAGTTGCTATGCTTAAATTCATAAGGATCTTATTATCCATAGTTACATATCTCGATTATTGATATGGTAGATAGGTTTCAAGACCGCATTTTTAAATGGGGATCTTGAAAAGCGCATTCACATCGCTCAAATAGACGATTTCATTAAAAAGTCTTCGAATTGTATAGGTTCATTTATGGACTTAAAGCCTCCAGGTCTTGGAATATAAAATTTGACACTACTGTCAAGTTTTACGGATTCCAGCAAAATGCAAACAAACCTTGGTCTATAAAAGGATAAGGACAGTAAGGTTGTCTTCCTAATACCCTATGTATATGACATCTTACTAATTGGGAATGACGTTGGAATGTTGTCTATAGTAAAAGGATAGTTAAATCAATAATTTGATTTGAATGATTTAGGGAAGCTAGCTATGCTCCTGGAATCCAATTGATAAGAGATCAGAAGAATAGGCAGATAACTTTATCTCGGGCAACGTACATTGACAAATTGTGGATAAAGTTTGGCATGTAGGATTCCAAGATGGGTTACACACCATCTAGGCATGGAACCAAGCTTTCTAAGGATCAATCACCCAAGACTCCTCAGGAAGGTAAGAAAATGACATGTATTCTCTATGCATAAATTATGGGAAGTCTCATGTATGCCATACTTTTTTACCAAACCAAACATCTGCTTCGCAGTTGGATTAATTAATAGGTTTCAATCAAACCTTGACATGGAATACTGGACTGTGGTCAAGTGTATATTCAAGTATCTTTATAGGACGAAGAACTACATGCTGGTATATTCTAGAAGCGACCTGGTTCCAACTAGGTATACTAATTCAAAATTCCAGTCTAAGGTTGATTCTAGGAAATAAACATCAAGCTCAATTTTCACTTTGGGTGGTGCAGTCGTATTTTGAAAGAGTGTGAAGCAATATTGCATTGTTGACTCCATCATAGAAGTTGAACATGTTGCAAATTGTGAAACTGTAAAGGAAGTTGTTTAGCTATGCAAGTTCTGTTTAGATCTTAAGGTGATCCCAGATGCGGATAAGCCTATCACTCTCTATTGTGATAACATAGGAGCTGTGACTAATTCCAAAGAATCATGGAATCACAGAACAACTAAATATATTGAGAGAAAGTATCATCTCATACACCATAAGATGTCTTTCAGAATAAAATAATATAATATTCAGAATTTCAAATTAGAATTTGAAAACAAATTCAAAACAAGTTCGAAAACCATTTTTCACATATATATTAGCCATTGAAAACATACATACTAATACAAATTGATGAAGACACAATAAGTAACTAAAACATCCATAAATAAGATAGGAAATAAATGATATTCAAAATAAAAAATACAAATTCGCAATAACAGACATGCAACCATGGAACCTGAGGCATAACATAGCCCCACACTGCTACAGAATCACACTGCAATGAGAGAAAACTCTCTAGTTCTTCAAAAAACTACCAAAACTAAGATCTTAAACCAAAGGCAAAACCTAAATGCAAAGGAAACCTACCAACTAGGATTAACAATAAACATAAATAGAACATAGCTTATGTGTCAAGCAATAAAGACAAAACAACAGATAATTAGGTAAGACTAAGTCAACAAGAACATTGGTGCTAAGTTGGCTATGCCAATTCACATCAATTTTGCCCTCCTTGAAAATGCTCAACTTTGGTAAGTATTGTTGTGTATACTGCTCGAAAGCCTCTAGATTTATACGTCTTAGTTCTGCTACTTGCATCTATACTGCTACAGATGTTGGTTTATGCTTCTAATGAATGAATAGCCACCCCTCTTTGTAGATACGAATTGGTGGTCGCTAATGATGAGTACTTTATCTCATGGTTGTGCATCTGCTGGTATGCGAGGGAGGTTATTGGCCAGCCTGAGATCCTCTATTTCTGGAGCAATAACAGTATCACTTACCTAATATTCAATAAGGTCCTCTACATTAAATATGGGACTAATACCATAAGTGGAGGGTACATCCACAATGTAAGCATTAACATCCAATTTCTTTAGGATTTTAAAGGAACCACCTCTTCTAGCATGGAGTTTATAAAAGCTTCCTGGATTAAAATGCTTGGGTCTTAGCCTGATGAAAATTAAACCCCCTATTTGAATTATCTGTTTTCTTATTGGAGTTCACTAATGCTGCATAAGATTTAGTCTTGACAACCTTGCATGGGCGTATGTCAGCATAAAGGTCCTAAATGTACTTGGCAAAATCTAATCTAGCTACACTTGTTTTGGAAGGTAGGGGCAGAGAGCTAAGGTCCACTAGTGAAGTTGGTTTGTTACCATATACAATCTCAAATAGAGTGTAGCCTATTATCCTATTAACTATATTATTGAATGTGAATTCAACATGAGGAAGTAGGAGGTATCATTCTACAATATAGTCAATGACCAAACATCTCAACAAATTACTAAGGCTCTAGTTAGTGACCTTAGTTTGATCACTTGTCTGTAGGTGGAAAACGCTTGAAAATGAGAGTTTGGTGCCTAACTTGACCTGCATAGTTTTCCAGAAGTAGCTAACAAACTTCACATCTCCATATGATATTATGGATCATGGAAGGCCATGTAAGCGGATAATTTCCTACATAAACAAAGTAGCTATTCGGGAGGCATCAAATGTTCTAGGTTGTCTTGGGAAAACCAAGCACAAAATTCATACTAATGTGCTGCCAAGGGGATTCTGGAATAGGTAAGGGTGTGTATAACCCTGCAGGATGCTTGGTGACCTTGTTTTTCAATTGACACACTCAACAACGGTTCACTATCGTGTGCACGTCATGGCATAACCATGGCCAAAAAAATAAATTAGCAACTAGATTATAGGTTTTATCATGGCTAAAGTGGCCAGCTAAGCCTCCAGCATCAAGTTCAATGACAATTAGCTCATGAGTGGATCTCCTAGGTACACATAGGCCATGACCATGAGAGAGGTATCCATCTCTTATAGCATTCTTACTCTTACTTGTGTTCTCCTTTGTAGTTAGCTTTACCCACTCACTGCCAAAGTCTTCATCTGTCGAGTAATGTTCCTTCAGGTTGTCAAATCCGAGAGCTTGAGTGGTAACCAAGTGGAGTAGGTGTGGCTGCCTACTAAGTGCATATGCTACATGATTTTCACTCATGCTTTGTATTTGATTAGAAAATCAAATTGATGTACATAGTGAACCCAGCGAGCATGTTAAGGATTCAACTTATTCTGAGTTTAGGTGACAGAGTACCTCATGGTTAGTATAAAGTATAACTCTCAATGCAATAAATAAGGTCTCTAGTGCTTCAATGCTGACACTAATGCATAAAATTCCATGTCATAGGCTGAGTATCGTTGTCAGCTCTAATTCAATGTCTCGCTTAAGAAGGCAATGAGGTGACCTTCTAGGCTCAACACTTCCCTGATCCCTACTTAGGATGCATTGTAAGCAATTTTGAAAACCTTTGAAAACTTGGGTAACCTCAAAACTGGGGCCTTTGCCATATGTTCTTTGATGCTAATGAAGGCTTTCTCAGCAGTGGAGGTCCAAGACAAAGTAAGTGCTTTGAGGAACTCAATGATAAGTGTCATAAGGGTGTTAAAACCCCTGATAAATCACTGGTAGAATGATGCGAGGCCATGTAACTCCCTTATAAGAGATTATAAAGTCTAAAAAGTATGCTTCATACCACATAAAGGAACACTTTTCTTGGTTCACATGCAGTTGTTCGCCCTTCAATGTTTCCATAACCTGCTTGACATGGCCGAGGTACTCTTGTTTATTACGACTGAAGATGAGAATGTCATCAAAGTAAACTACCACAAAGTGACCAAGGTATGGCTTGAGAGCTTGCGTCATCACTCTCATGAAGGTGCTCATAGCATTAGTCAGGTTGAATGACATGGTTAACCACTCATAGAAGTCATCCTTCGTCTTGAAGGTTATCTTTTGTTCATCTCCGGACCGGATCCTAATCAGACAGTAACCACTTTGGAGGTTTAACTTAGTGAATATGGAAGCATAATTAAGAAAATCTAGCATATCCTCTAACCTTGGTATAAGAAATCAGTACCTTACTATTATTTTTTTGATGGCCTTACAGTCGATACACATCTGCCATGTCCCATTCTTTTTTGGTGTATGTAGCGCATGTACAAAGTAAGGACCAATGCTCTCCTTGATGAATTCATGGTCAAGTAACTGTTGAATCTATTTAGTTAACTCCTCGTCTCCATTGGTGTCATCTAATAATGTGGGTGTTTGGTATACTAGTACAAGCACTAAGTCAATGGAATATTGTATGTCTCTCATGGGTGGCAACTATTTGGGCATGTCCTCGGGCATCACCTCCTTAAATTCTTCTAGAAATTATCTAATCTCTTCAGGGACTAGGTTGTTCATGGTTTTCTTTTCATAATTAATAATAAAGTCCTGTTTGTATGGACTTATTTTGAGAATAAGTAATTTTTTTCAAAAAATAAGTCATCCTTAAAAACAAATAGTCTGTTTGTTTTGGCTTTTCTCAAAAGGAGAAGTCAAAAATAAGGAGTTTTTCTCCTTTTGAAGGAAATCAAAATTTATGGCTTTCTTCAAAAGGAGAAGTTGATAAATGAGAGAGAATGTTATTTCATTTTCTAATTCAAAAATTTTTTTTAATTACTGTATCTAAACACAAAACAACTTTTACTTCTAAAAAATATCTCCTTTTTAAAAGAAAAGCATAAAAAATCTTCTTTGGTAAGTCCAAATGACTCTAAGTATCATTAGTTGTTATGCTTCCATGATTTTAGTGAATGGCCACATAGACAAGAGGGCATTGATACTTTCTTCTCGATGCGATTAGGAAGCAATGGTTTTAATGTCAGTGTCCTCTCCTCAAACATGAACGAGTAAGTATTTGATCGTCCATTACACAAGACACCTCGATCATACAACCACGAAAGCCCTAAGAGAAGGTGGCAAATAGTCATTAGTAGAACATCACACCAAGATTCATTAGTATATCTTGTTCCCAGGGAAAAATGAACCAGGCATTATTTATGGACTTACACCGAGCTTGACTCATCTACTCAGCTCACCTAGTAAGGGAATAAGTGTTCTTCCATCTTCAGTTTGAGGTGCTACACTATTGTTTCTGAAATTACATTCATACTACTCCCATTATCTATGATTACGTCCATTACTCAGCCCTTATGCTCTAAACAGGTGTGGAATATGTTGTTGTACATTGTTTTGGTATCTACCTCCTCATCTTTCTTAGTTCCTATGAGTAGTTTTTTTTTTTTTTAATTAAGGAGCTAGGTAAGTCAGTGGGTTTTAAATGGTCTTCCTCCACTTCTTATTTCTGTTCTTCTTTGACTAAGGTTCTTCATTCATTTCTATAAGGACTATTTATGTCTCACATATATAAGCTATCTTTTTATCTTTGGTAGGACACATAACTGCACAGTGCCCAAAATTCTTGCATTTGTAATACTATGGTCCCCTTTTTATGGTTAAAATTATACCATTTTGTTTGTTAAAGTTTGTGACTTTACTTCCCTCGATTTTAGTTGTTGTAAACACACTACTCTCACTTTTTTTGGTATTTTTTTTTAGTATAACTAATCCCCTGTCTTTCAATGCGAAGTGCTAGTTGGTAAGCTTCTTCCACTATTAGCGACTTGGCACTCACAATTTCTCATTGTAGTTCCCCCCTAAGCCCTGTGCAGTGTCTCTTTAAAGCCTATTGGTTGGTTTCAACCACATTGCTTTGCACTATTAGTTCATGAAATTTATCTGTATATTGATATGTTGTGAAGCCCTTTTGTTTCAGTTATAACATTTCAGCAAACATAACTTGCTCATGATCAAGGAGTAGGTATTTTTCCCTTAACCTCTCATTCATTTCCTCCTAATCTAAAATTTCTAGTCTCCGGTTGCGTCTCAGGTGTTCTTCCACATATACCTTACATTCTTATCCACTGATATTGTAAACCATTCAAAATAGTTTTCCAATGTTATCCAATCTTTAAAGGCGTTGGGATCCATTCGACTATGGAAACCAAGAACATCAACCTTCATCCTTCTTGACAACTCATTGACGGGTCGGTGTCACCTTTCCCTCCCCTGATGTTTGGAGGAACTACTCCTTTTATGCCTGAGTTGTGAACCCCTGTTGTAATATTCCCTAGTTAACCTATTCTCTAAATCCTCTCTTTTCCCTCAATCCAGAGATTGGCTTCCATCATGGTGATACCTTTCGTCCATTATCTTCAAGCATTAGTGCATTTTCTCTAGGATAGATGTGAGTTGTGAGATCTGTTGCTTAAGGTCGGTTTGCTCTGCTTCTACAGAACGTGGCATTGCATGAGAACTTTCGCTTATGGTGACCAGCATTAATGCTAGCTCGAGTTGAGCTTTGATACCAAGTTTAATGAAGACATAGTATGTAACTAAAATAGCCACAAATAGGATAGGAAATAATTTATATTCAAAATAAAAGATACAAATCCACAGCACTAGGCATCACACCATGGAACCTTGGGAAATAAGATAACCTTAAGCTACTAGAGAATCACATAGCAATGAGAGAACACTCACTTGTTCTTCATAAAACTACCAAAACAAAGATCCTAAACCAAAGATAAAACCTAAGTACAAAGGAAACCTACCAGCTAGGATTAACAAAAAACATAAATAAAACATAACTGATGTGTCCAACAATAAAGACAAAACAACGCATAATCATGTAAGATTAAGTCAACAAGACCATTGATGCTAAGTTGGCCATGTCAATTTACATCATAAGCATTCTTAATTTACTAAAAGATGAAAGGAACCACACTTAGTACTGACACGAGCATCGGATTCACCTTTTGGATGCTTTAACCAAAAATAGTAAAGGTAAAAATTGCCTACTAGTGTCATGACTATGGCAGTCCATAAAGACTAATCTATGTAAAGAGTTAAGCTTAACTATATCGAATTCAAAGTATCAAGGAGAAGTAATTTAATTGTAAAGATGTCAATCAGTTCACTAATCCATGTTTGTTCCAAGAACCATAAAGACTCATTTCCTCATAATGCTAGAGTTTCTACATGGCCATGAAAAAAGAATGATTCTAATGTTTAGAGGAGGTGGAAGAGTGAAATTGATACAAAAAGTGAAAGATTTAGGCATAGAATGGACAATTCTTACCTTACATCACTGGTTTCGCAACTCTCTTCCCTAACCCCTAAATTACCATCTCATTTTCGGACTCTAAAATTGCATATGTATTTCTAATAGCTAGGGGTACTAAAACGGGCTAGGCCTTAAGAGTTGGGCCAAAACAGTCATTTTCTTAAAAGGGTCTCTAAAATTTTACATGACCCTAACCCTATAAGGTGGGTGGGCTAAACAACTTTAATAAACTAGCACATGAAAAAATTATAAAAATTTTATAAAATTTTATAATAAAACTAAACCTAACTATTAATCAATCATCCTCAATAATTATGTAAATTTTTCATACATAACAAATCATCATCATTGACTTAAAATGAAAGCTGAGCACCAAAATAGTCTCAGATTTTATTTCTATCCATTTTAATGAATAATATATTACCAAATTTAAACAACTCAGATCATATAGGGACATCAAACTTGTCATATAATAAGAATAGTGTACAAGGCATAAAAGTATCTTATGTCTTGAAATCTCTCTCTCTCTCTCTCTCTCTCTCTCTCTCTCTCTCTCTCTCTCTCTCTCTCTCTCTCTCTATATATATATATAT